>OZ035876.1:35154422-35225765 GCA_964034865.1 Eristalis intricaria | reverse complement strand
TGACTTACTGAAATGAGAATTGTTTACGTTTTGCTTTTGCTTTTGCCAATGCCTCTGGTTTTCGTGAAAGAAACGCAAGAAGCTTGATGAAATCGCACGCACAAGTGGGAGAAGGTTTCTGGTTTCCTCAGATGTCCCTGAGGTGCTGTCCATTTGACGAGATTTTTCAGTTGGACGTGTGCTGCTGCGTATGTAAATGAGAGGCCAGCAGCCACACCTCTGTGGTGAGCGTGGTTTTTGGGTCGCGGCAGAACGACTGATTCATCGGCGCTGGTCGACATCTGTCGTTGGTTTGTCTGTTTTGATGCAAACAGCACTCGAAGGTGTGACTAATAAGAGGAGAACTTCCTCCGGGAAGAGTTGTATGACCTCACCGCGATTCTGGGGAGATGTCTATGAGGTTTGCAAGCTGGCTTCTTCACGAAGAACGGAAGAGACGCTTAAGGTCATTCCAATTTTTAGATAATCAACGTGATCAGGCTTCAAGACATGCCGCCCACGCCGACAGCACAGAGTCGATATGAGAAAGACGAATGCTCGGTGAAGACCTTCATTTTTGTTACCTCACATGGATTAGAGCCAACAGCAGTGTCACCAATTCAAAGTGGTTCATCGTTGATCATCGAGTGCAGCTGCTTTGCTGCTCTAGATCAACTGGCGCCCGACGTGGGTCTCCAAGAAGACGGCGACTAACTTAAGTTGCTTCCTCGCTGAAGGATTCAGTGTCTTCTTTTCATTTTGCTGCCTTAAATGGACCGAGACAAAACCAGGATCGCCAACTTAAAGAGCTTTATCTTGGAGATCCAGGACAGCTGCTTGGCTGCAAACTGGCGCCCGACATAGACTCTCGGAGAAGACGACGGGTAACTTATATTGCTTCCTGGCTCAAGAATTAAGCGGCTTCATGTTTGTTGCCGTAAATGGATGATATCTGAAACCAAGATCGCCACCTTAAAGACGTTAGAGATCCAGGCCAGTTGCTTTGGTGCCTTAGGTGGACTGGCGCCCGACGTAGACTCACCGAGAAGAGGGCAACTAACTTCCTTTCTGAAGAACAAAGCGGCTTCATGCTTGCTGCCTTAAATGGATCGGAGCCGAAAAGAGGGTCGCCAAGAGCCTGCTTAGATGGACTGGCGCCCAACACATAGTCGCCAAGAAGAGGACCTCTAACTTAAAGAGCAGCGTCTAACGATCCAAGACACCAGTTTATAGCAGGCCCGTCCGAAGCAGTCACCAAAACACCACGGCGGTTGCTTTAAAAAGATTTGCAGCTTCACAGAACTCAACGCAATCACTGAGAAGACGACGCGCTTTATCCTTGATGATCAGGTACAACTTCTTTGCTCCGATCAATGGACTGGCGCCCGGCACCGGGACAAGCTCTGAGACTGATCCCTTTTGGTACTTTAGAAGGAATAGCACAGAGTTGCCGAGAAGACAATGACGAATCTTAAGTGTCTCTTCGCTGGAGAACAAGCTCTGCTTCATTTATTCTACGTGGCGCCCGACAGAAATGCATTTAAAGATGAGGAGGACAGTCCAATTTTGTTAGAGCCCAAGAACGCCCTAAGTCATTGGGTAGGAGAAAGCCCATAATTTTCATTTCCTGAAATGGACGCACTAAACTTCAGCTTCACTTCACGTGTCACGTGGCACTGAGAAAAAATTCAGATAACCTCCACCAAGCCGGCGCAAAGCAAGGCTATCGCTGAAGGCCGAAGACCAAAATAGAACTGTTCACCGTTCCCACTCAATACAAGTCCTTCACCGTCAACAAATCACCGCCGTCGCTTCGATGGGCGCCGATAAGCTCCCGCAACTGGCAACGGACATATCTGTTCCCATGCAGCCTTAATCCAGTCACTTTGCTCCATCAGGGCTGTTTTGGAAAAGCCCAAGCAAACAAAATTACAGTCGTTAGCAGCGCGGCCAGTCAGCACACTGACGTCCACACTCACCACGACGTGTCCTTATCAATCTCTGTTTCGAATGTTTGACGCGAAGTCTCATCGCTATCAGACATAGTCGCTGTTGTTGGCATATCATGTTATCAGTTGTTTTATCGGTTCCTCCATCTCCTTGCCCTTGTTTGACAGGCTTTGCCAAAATCGCCGCACTAAATGCGTCCCAGTCCTCGGCGCAGGTGAGACGCGTAACACCAGCAGGCCCCAGATCTCAGGGCGCAGACAATTTAGAAAGTGAAAGTCAATTAAGTCGTGTTTTATTTTTTCTTTTTCATCGAGCGCACAAGTACAGATTCTTTTGTGATGATGGATGGATGAAGTAAGACGCGCTCTGAAATTGTATCGCGCTGCCTGAAAGAGAAATACACATAAAAGCCGCCACGCGTTCGTTCGTTACTTTCGTCTGCTGAAATGGAAAGTTGGCGATTATTGAAATTGCTGCTCGCAGATGTACACACTTGTATCGTCGTGAAGCAACGCGCATAATGGCGGTAGGTTGTTTTCTGTTTTTTCGGGGGAAGTTCGAAAAAAGACAGAAAAGAAGGAAAAGTTCAGATGCACTCGTTTCGTGCGTTCATGTCATTGAACCTGAAGTGGAAGGTGCGGCGCGGATACAAAAATCGATTGCATTCGATTTTCGGGGGAAATCTGACAGGGGCACGCTTTTGTGCGTTTGAATGAGTTTTCGTACGTTTTTTAGGCCAAACTGTCGGCAATTCTGACGAGGATAAGTTGAAGGAACGTCTGATTGAGTCGAAATCCGATTTACTAGAAACTGTCTAATTGACAGGTCGTGCGTCGTTTAATGCTGGTCCTCGACGAGTGTATTTAAATTCATCAGAAAAGGGAGCATTTTGATCGAAATTGTTGAGTGCGTGAGTTTTGAGATAAAATTTTGTTGAGTAGCAGGTGAGCATGCCCAGGTCCACCCCGGACTGCAGCGCCACCTTAAGTTAGCAGGTGACTCGAGACGACGGAGAGGTAGCGTGACAGCGTCATGCCGTTTCCCGTCACGGCATACACTTTACAGTTTGACTGCCAAGGCGGGCTAATAGATACAGATAAACTTCCCACAACGAAAGCACATTCTTGAAATTTAGCCGTATTCTGGTACCGCAAATGGAAGGGTCCATCTAAAAATGCCCGACTTCGGGCTTCTTCCAGACATTCTGGTCTTAACCAAATTTTATCAGCAATGTTTTGCGACTTCGAGGTACACTTGTATAATAAATCATCGTAGGCGAAAGTTTATGGTCAAGTTTAAATCAAAACCCAAAATGGTTTATTTCTTTTTATTTTTTTTGAACATTCCCAAGCTTAGACTGCGAACGGAGGCCCCTCTATCGAACAGTGAGATCATGTAGACTTCTTCTTCTTCTTCTGGTGGCGTTACAGTCCGGGGTGGACCTTAGCCTCAATCAGTAAGCCTCTCCAGCCGGCACGATCTTTAGCCAGCTGTCTCCAACTGCGCACACCAAGTCGATTGAGATCCTTCTCCACCTGGGGGCGCCATTGGGCGTCCTCTATTACATTGTCTCACTGGTTCGGAGTCGAAGACTCTTCGGGCTGGAGTAGTGTTGTCCATGCGTTCTACATGGCCAAGCCATTTTATGCGTTGAATCCGTTGGCGCCGGTTGGTGGTTAAATCTTCATCTACAATAACCATCAACGCAGACAGGACCAAGGATTGAACGCAGAACTTTTCTCTCGAAAGGACCAAGTGCTTCTTTTGAGATTGTCCATGCTTCCGCACCATAGAACAGGACAGGGATGATCAAGGTGTTATATAATGTCAGCTTGGTCCTTCGAGAGATGGCTCTACTACTCAATTGCCTCTTGAGCCCATAAAAACAGCTGTTGGCAAGAGTTACTCTGCGTTTCATCTCGGTACTGATGCTGTTTGTACTGTTTACTGCGGAGCCGAGGTAGACGAAGTCCTTGACTGCCTCGAAGTTATAGCTGCCCACTATAGCTGACTCTCTCCAGGACGTGGGTGTTGTATGTCCTTTCTCGATGGCAGCATATACTTCGGTTTGCCCTCATTCACCGCTAGACCCATTTTAGCCGCTTTAGTCTCAATACTAGCAGACGCCTTATTGATGGTTCGCTGTGTTCTGCCAATCACGTCAATGTCGTCCGCGTATGCTAGCAATTGTACGGACTTCTGGAAGATCGTGTCTCTAGCGTTGGCGTGTGAGTCTTGCACGGTCTTCTTCAGGATGGTGTAAAAGAAGTCACATGACAGCTCGTCGCCTTGTCGGAAACCTTTTTTGACGTTGAAGGTCTCGGTGAGTTCGTTACCGACCAGCGAGAATTCTCCATCGTCATCCTGCACAACCTGACGAGTTTGGCAGGAATGTCAAAACTAGACACGGCGTTGTAAAGCTCGTCACTAAGCACGCTGTCATATGCGGCCTTTAAATCGACAAAAAGGTGGGTGGTGTCGATCTGCATTTCTTGGGTCCTTTCGAGGACCTGCCGTAGTGTGAAAAGCTGGTCGATGGTGGACTTGCCCGGTCTGAAAATGCACTGATAAGGACTTATCAGGTTGTTGACGAATGGCTTTAGACGCTCACACAACACGGCAGAGAGGATCTTATAGGCGATATTGAGGAGACTTTTCCCTCGGTAGTTGGCGCAGTTGAAGGGGTCTCCTTTCTTGTGGATCGCGCAAACGATACTGAGGTTCCACTCGTCGGGAATGCTTTTCTCCGACCATGTCTTACAGATGAGTTGGTGCATGTGCTTTACCAGCATCTCCAGCTGCCTTAAACAGTTCCGCAGACGGTCCGTTCAGTCTCGATATCGCTATCTTGACTTCGTCTAGGTCGGCGGGACGGAATTCTCGTCGATCATCGTCAATTGCGTGGAGTGGAACATTCTGCCTGACAGTGGTGTTGGAGCGTTCCTCTCCGTTTAACAGTCTACAGAAATGGTCCTTCCAGATTCTCAGTATCGACTGCGAATCTACTACGAGTTGTCCCTCTACGTCACGACAGGCTTCTGTCCGAATTTTGTTTCCATTGGATAGTTGTTTTACCCGTTGGTAGAACTTTCGGACGTCATTTCTGCCGTAACACCTCTCCATTTCCTCGATCGCGCGCTTCTCATGCTCTTTCTTTTTTTTTAGAGAAGCCGGTGCTCTTTCCTTCTCTTACCGCTCTCGTCCTTCTGTCCAGCGTCGCCTTGTATGCTGCTTGCTTCGCTGAGTGTGCCTGCCTGCACTCGTTGTCAAAGCAGGGGTGTTTTTGGGGTGGCGTTTTAAAACCCAGCACAACAGATGCAGCTTCTCTGATGGCGTTTTGACAACGGATCATGTAGACTACAATGGTTTTAAATGTGCAGTGATGGCAATCACCCAAACCAAACCTATCCTCCAATGCCCTTATTCGACTCCATTGAGAGTTCGGGTAGAGATTGCTTTGGGTCGTGGTTGTCATTTGATAATGTATCGCACCAGCACCGAGATGGTCTTGAGGTAGAAGTAGCTAGCTGTCCAATCGCACCTCTTCCTCAAGACCTTAACTTTTCCTAATCGTCTCCAAGTTCACAGCGAGTTCCTCTCATATTGCATTCCAATTACGTGCCTGAGATCCATCCCAAGCCAGTCCCTTAAATCAGTGCAAACAGTCACTTCTCCGTTTAGCACATATCCGCCATAAATCGCCACACATCCACTCCCAAATCCAAGATAAACCCAATTTCCCCGACCGACAGAAGCATGCCAGTCAAACAATTTCGGCAACTGCTTGTGTCAACCGTGCTGGGTGCACCAAGCGGGCGTGAACAGCTCTGTGAAATCTGATAACAGCCACTCATCGCGAACGCCAAGTGATCTCATCCCGCCGCACATGTGTAAGTCATTTGCACACCACGACTGATACGGCGCCCAGTTTGCCAACGCATTTAAGTCAATTAATTACGGCCGTTCCGACCCTTAGCCCCCAGTTGGCTTGCGACAGCAGAAACCTAACGCATACCGATGATTAATAGCCCGGCCGCTTAACGAGGTCACTCTTGCAGGAACACAAGCCAATTTATCCTCCCTTGTAGACACAAGAAATGCGAGCTTGAAGCAGTCTCGCGTAAATCACTTAATTCAGCACTCCGTTGACGGCACCCACTTCGGCGGGGGCATGCGGCCGTCCGCCATGACAAAAGTATCCCTTCACAACGAAACGCCGTAGTCGTCGTCATCGTCATCGCTGCGTGTGCGATAAGAATCTCTTGCTTCAGTCGATCGATTGCCAATCGATTCGGTTGTCTGCTGCACCAACCCTGAATTTGTATCTACAACGAGGCCAGGCCCACAATCACCACTTCGAATGCATCAACTGCCGGTCGGGTCGGGGTTAAGGGGCTCCACTCCATCTGTTCGAAGTGTGTGCATCGTCGTCGTTGTCCCACAGATTGTGGGCTAAGATGCTTCCGGAGATGAAGCCAGCCAGTGGTTGGGCTTCGGATCGGCAGTGGCGGTGGCTATTAATTCAATTGCACTCTGATGGGCTGTTTTAACTTCTGTGGCCAGAGGGGGGAGCTCGCATTGATGGGCTGTTGGGACAGTTTAATGACTGCCACTCGGCATGTCACCCTTTGGTGAGGAGATACCAGGCATGTGTGGCATGGGAATCAAATCCGACTGCAAACGTCGGGAGCTGATGACTTCTGTGCACACGTCTTGAAAGCGACTTCAACGTTGTCCGAGTCAGCTTGGGGCTGAGTGCGACTTCTCTGCACTCGTCTTGAGGGTAGTCTGTCTGTTTACAGAGCAATAAACACCAGACGATCCTCATGATGGTCGCGATGATCACAAGGCCCACCTTGGTCCAGATATCGTCCATTGTTCGCCCGTAAGGCTATAAAGTTCGCGTTCAAGTGCAAATTAAAGTCACGCCGTGCAAGTTGATTGCCTGTGGATGTATGAAAGCATCGCCCGCGCGCTGCCACCGCGCCGTCGCCAGAGATCAGCAGAGATTTCCCCCCGATCGTTAATCCACTTGGCTGTTGTGAAACGCCAGTCGGGTCGGCAGGCTGGTTGTTCGCCTGTAATGCGCTTAACCTCACCTAACCTCGGTTGAGCCCGAAAAACGAATGATTCTTATGAAACGTATCGCTAATTGGATTATTTAAGCACCAGCCATGAGTCAGACGCGAGTTCGCGGCGATGACTAAATGCGGTCGGGGATTGTTTGGAAATCTTGGCTGGGCTCGGTTCACCACAGACCCGAGCATGTTTTGGCATTATTTTGACAACCGGGCCCGGGGTGATCCGGAAAGTGAATACAAATGCCTTCGTATCACGTAACAAGCAAACACAGGTACCCTCTTGTTGGATTCCAATCATTTGATTAAGACCGAGGGGACCTGCAGTCGTTCTCCCGCAGTAACCGAATATGCCGACGCAACCCCGGTCGAATGGGATGATTAAGTTTTCACCATTCCACACCCCTGAGACTGACTGAGGCCGCCGGAGACTGCCTGGGACCGGCCGGCACCCCTTGAAAAACTAATCGAATGCACTGCTTCGCATTAGTGTTCCCCCCCTCGTCGGTAATGTGACGACGCGCAGGGTCGAAGGACGAATTCGTATAGGCGCGGCAAGGGGCGTCCGACTGTGTGGAAGGTACACACTACAGACATCCAAATCGAATTTTTCTCGATTTATTTTTTGCTGTCCCGGTGCGGTGTTGCCCTTGGATGCATTTCAAGTCGCTCTCCTTTGCCCTTCGGCGTGCGGATGGTGGTTTTCAGTGAATTTTCCTCTCTGCTGCACTTCAAAGGGCACGGGAATCACATTTTGCCTGCTCGGCAGGTAGAGGGGAGTGGCTGCAAACGATGCTCGTACCGGGTGGAGAGCATCTCATCTTGTAACACATGATCTAATTCCCATTGTCGTTTACTTCAGCGGAAATTCTGTTCGTCATGGAACATTGAAGATGGCACATTTTGTGTTGTTGTTGGAGTGCCGAGCGAGGAGCGGGGGGAATGAATTACAGACAGATGTAATGGTCCTCGAGGAGACACGTTATCGTTGACTGAGATTGCGACGAACTTGTCGTAATAAATGCTCCGAACAGAGATGTCATGTATCCAGGGAAACGGTGGGATTCTTTCGAGGAGAAAGTAATTTGTGACGCTGTCTGGGATCCTTCAGGAATGGTGTCGTCTTGGTGACACCGAATCTGGCAGACTGGAGGGTTGTCCTCTGCTCAAGCTTAACTCTCAAGTATTGTACGTGAACAATTAGCGTCGTCTCTAGTTGTTGTTGACACACTTTGTTGTTTTGTCTGGCGAATGGCTTTAACTGAATGACATGGCGCATCATTGAAGTCTTTAGGAGTCCTTTTTCTTCTTTATTCGGCGCTACAGTCCGGGACCTGGGCCTCAACCAACAAGCCTCTTCAACTAGCACGGTCTCTGGCTAGCTGTCTCCAGTGTCGCACGCTAAGTTGGTTGAGGTCCTTCTCCACCTAGGTGCGCCACCTTAAACGGGGGCCTCCTATGTTACATTGTCTCACGGAGAAGACTCTTCGGGCCGGAGCTAAGTTGTACATACGCTCTACATGGCCTTGCCATCTTAGGCGTTGGATCCGAAGACGCCTGACTAGGCTCATGCCGCTGTACAGCCCGTAAAGTTCGTGGTTGACTCTTCTCCTCCAAAAACCGTCAACGCAATCAGGACCAAAGATCGCATGCACAGCTTTTCGCTCGAAGAGACCAATGACTTCCTCATCCGCTTTTGAGATTGTCCATGCCTCCGCGCCGTACAGCAGGACTGGGATGATCAAGGTCTTGTATAAAGTCAGCTTGGTCCTTCGAGAGATGGCTCTACTACTCAATTGCCTCTTGAGCCCAAAGAAACAGCGGTTGAAAGAGTAACTCCGCGTTTGGCCTCGGTACTGATGTTGTTCGTACTACTTACTGCTGAGGTAGACGAAGTCCCTCACTAACTCGAAGTTATAGATGCCCATTATGACGCTCTGTCCAAGACGTCGATATTGTGTGTCCTTCCTTGATGACAGCATAAACTTCGTTTTGCCCTCATTCACCCCTAGACCCATTTAAGCCATCCGCCTCAATGCCGCAAACGCCGTCATCCCATTGACGGCTCGCTGTGTTCTGCCAATCACGTCAATGTCATCCGCGTATGCTAGCAGTTGTACGGACTTGTGGAAGACCTTACCTCTAGTGTTGACGTGTGAGTCTTGCACGGTCTTCTTCAGGATGATGTTAAAGAAATCACATGACAGCGCGTCGCCTTGTCTAAATCCTTTTTTGACATTGAAGGTCTCGGTGAGTTCGTTACCGGCCTTGATATTGCAGCGAGAATTCTCCATCGTCACAACCTGACGAGTTTGGCAGCAATGTCAAAACTAGACATGGCGTTGTATAGCTCGTCCCTATGCACGCTGTCATATGCGGCCTTGAAATCGACAAAAAGGTGGTGGGTGTCGATCTGCATCTCTTGGGTCTTTTCGAGGACCTGCCGTAGTGTGAAAATCTAGTCGATGGTGGACTTCCCTGGCCTGAAGCCACGCTGATATGGACCCATCAGGTTATTTAGAAACGGCTTCAGGCGATTACACAAAACGGCAGAGAAGATCTTGTATGCGATGTTGAGGAGACTTATCCCTCTATAGTTGGTGCAGTCAAAGGGGCCTCATTTCTTGCGGATCTCTTTATGAGTTAAAGGTTTCAAATTCAACCGCTCCTGAGAGGCGGAGGCACCATCTATCATCTTTACCCTCGCTACCCAAGATCGAACAATGCTCAGCTTTCAGTCCTGTCTTTGTTAAGGTTTCTTCGCGACCCACTGTTCTACAGAAGGCCAATTTAGTCACCGTATTGTCGATTTCTCCAAAGCGGAGACAACAAGCGTACCGAACAAATCCACTTTCAAAATAACCACGGCTCCACGGCGGATCCATTTTTAAAACCCAGCTCCAAAAGCCACCCAAAGACAAATCTGTTCTCTTTGTGGCTTAAAACAACAGCCAATTGGAACTGAATACAGCGAACTCCCTCTTAAGCGTTGCCTACTTGTACATATGTATATTCAGTTGAAACACCTATGACGCAACACAGACATGAAGCAAGTCCAATTCATCGACACTAAACCTCTGCACTGACTCAGCGAACATGAAAAAACATAAATAAGCGAAGGCATGCTTTTGCACTGGGTCAAGCCATCTATCCATTATGCTGACCGTGCATTGCCGGCATTACCGGCAGTAATTCAGGATAAGAAATGATTGTAGTTAATCAAAAACTCTCAACTCTTTCTTACTTCCTTACTGCAATTTGCTCCAAGTTCAAGTCCTTGGTGCATCATCCTTAACCAACTCCAAGTTTGAGTGCTTGGTGTCTTTATTTAGTATTCGCTTCAAGTTTATGTACTTGGTGCAGCTCTTCAGGAAAAAGCTCCTAAACATTTGGTGACCCCGTCGTGATCCTACCCAAGGATCTCACTAATTAGACGTCTTTAACTCACACATACGCAGTTGCATCAGATCCAGTCTTACTGATCATTCAATCGAGCAGAAGGCTTAGAGCATAACGACATCCTTTGAAGAATTGATGGTGGCACAGTCGACAATTGGCCAAGAAATTCAAAGGATTACATAATAAGAAGGACCCGGCAGACAAGAAAAGGACCAAGACTTTTTTCGAAGAGCGACTGCAATAGATCTGGAGTACATTTGAGGGGACCTATCGAAAAATGAGGTCATTAACTCCGTCGAACACGACTACTCTGTTAAAGCTTATTCGAACAAAATCGCAATCCTATTGCAGGGATATAAACGCCGATTTGAAGATGAATTGAGTTCAATCATGAATGCAGAGGAGATGACATGCACATCAAACATAAGCCCAACCAAAACGACAGTGGAAGCTGTGGAAGAAGACCCATCAAAAAGATGACAAGCTGCAATCATGGGTTCATAGCGCCGACTAATCGAAGGTTTATCTCTGAAGGAAGAGCGTAATGCTTGACTGGTACATATGATTTCCCCCCGTGGCTTAAGGTAGAGTTCACTGACTCTAACTCAACGAATGAACATTGTAGACACATCTTGCATCAGACAGGAGGCTCATACATTTCTCCTCGATCTCCAAAGGTAGTAGACTAGTGCAGAGATTTCTCCCTCAATGGAGGACATGTTAAAGGGTGTCGTAGACGACTGGATGGCGCAGTTGATAGAGTGCCTGCCCCTGGTAGGAAAGTTAATACGCTTTTATCTGGGATCAAATTAACGGCACCATCACTGGAGTGGTCGATCAGTGTTA
Organism: Eristalis intricaria; assembly: GCA_964034865.1. NCBI lineage: Eukaryota > Metazoa > Arthropoda > Insecta > Diptera > Syrphidae > Eristalis > Eristalis intricaria. The sequence continues at coordinate 35,214,513 of OZ035876.1, read as the reverse complement.
GTAGTCTGACTGTGGGTATCACAATAAACCAATATGGTTTAAGTGTGCTGGTGAATGCAGTAGTACCCACTTACCTAACTTAACCTAAAGGGCGTCGACCAATTAGCATCAGGACGGTTCCTTTTCTCCTCAGCCAGCTACAGCAGTCAGTTTATTGACAGGTGGGGCGTTTTTGCCTGCGGTACCAACTCCGTCACATGGATTAGGAACATTCATTCTGTTTTTTCTTGTCCTAAAAAAAAATAAAAAAAAAATAAAAAAAACGCTGGTGTACCCCAAGGGTCTGCCTTGTCTCCGATACTTTATTATTCTTTCAATTAATCACCCTTCTGCTTGTTCTAATTCACTTTACCCTTCTGAGCCTTAATTTACGAGACAGGATCGTTTTAAAACTCACGGTTCGATCCTCGAACATAGAACTGGAATGGCAGCATGTGCACAATTGAATTCAAAATTTGACAATTTAAACAATCTGTGGGACAACGCAGTAGAGGATGCCCACGTCTATGGTGGCGCACTCAAGTCGAGAAGGACCTCAGACAAGTTGGCGTGCAAAACTGGAAACAGCAAGGAAGAGTTCTAATAAACTGGAGGGACTTGTTGGTTGTGCTCCACTTCCACCCCGGATTGTAGAAGGAGAACCGCATGGGCACTCAACTCACCAGATGGAATCCAAAATCGCTTCACTTGAAGGCGTCCGACTTCAATGTCTCTGTTTTTTTTGCAAGCGATTGATCAAGTTAGCTATGAACTCACCCGCAATCGTTTCAACAAGAGTGTTTCTCACTTCTTCCTTGTTCTGTTAAGATCTTAGCCGTTCCACAAAAATACTGAATCCTCTTCCCAAGCCTCTTTTTCGCACCAACTCGAGTCCACCGGAATCTTAGACTAAAGTGCAAAGGCACCCCCTCATCTTCTGACATTCTTAGCGCCTTTTATCTCCGACCAGTTATCACACTCTATGCGAACTCTTTAAATCCTCCACACGAATCCTCTTCTACCCTCTCTTTCAAAAATCTGATTTGAGTCATGTGCCTGTTGTTACGAGTCGATCCTTGTTCCATGAGCTTAGCTTGCCCTTCCTCCTTGGCGGCTCTGGCCACGCTGCCTTCAGTCATCCAAGCCAAGTTAAGGAAAACGATCACAAAAGTCAAGTGGGGAGTCAATTCTATCTCGGAGCACGCATTTGTAAATGCATTCTGCTTCAATTCTACTTAAGTGTCAATGACCCGAACGACTACCGCCTTAAAGTGCTTTCGATTGCACCCACTCTTCCCTAGCCCACCTCATGAACCACGGTTTCTTGAAGTCACTCACTTCTGAACAATTTCGTCTTATTTTCAGACCGACCGTCACGACTCAACTCGCTGAATATTTGAACAGTCTCTGCGTCAACAAAACGCCACTGCGTCTCCCCGAGAAACTTGGCGCTCTTCAGACCCGGAAGCCACACTCTTCGCTATCCCCCCTCATCTGGATGAATATTTCAGCATAAATCTCAAGAATTCACCCCCATCCACTTCCCGAATCAATCTGAAAAGCAGAGAAACTATTTCAATCAACACCTTGAGTCATCATTCCTTTGTTTGCTCCTCTCGAGAACTCCTCGTTCCACCCGACAGCGGAGGAGAGCTGCTCCCTTTCATATTGCTTTGTTCGACCTCGCAAATGCACATTCAGAACAGGATCCATCATAACCCGCCTGAAACTCCGCCACTATCTCCCGCTCCGATGCAGGAGCCTGTGTCCATTGTTTTTCGGAGAGCGCAAAAATAAAAAAAAGAATCAGCTCACTAAAATATCCTTCGAAAGTTTCCTTCGAACGCGTCGCACCCGGTGTGCAGGTGCCAGGATTCGGATAGCGCTCACGGTGGAGTGGAGTACATGCATTCATTGTTCATTACTTCTCATCTCGGTGCTGCACTTGAAAGGCATGAGGTTCGCTGGCAACTAACACCGACGCGACGCAGCGTATCCCTTGACAACGGAGCTCGTCGGTGTGTGGAATGTCCTGACAATGAGGGCAAAAAGGACTGCTGTTCACGGCGAACAAGTCGGGCGGAATTTTCACGTTTTTTTTTGTTTCTGCTCGCCGTCTAATTGCTTTAATGGAAAAGGATTCCTCCTCAGCTTCCAGCGCATTAACCCAACCGTGGCGGGATTCTCTGTTACACCTTCCGACGGTTCCTCTGCACACCGAGCGGCACGGCGCAGTGGTTGTCTGGCAGGAAGTGGAAGCTTACAGCTTGATGCCTTGTATTCGAATGAAACCATTTTTAATTTTTTCTTTTCCTGCCACACAACTCTTCGGCTGCAGTGTGTCCTTTTGGCGGGCACACGGTGGGGTAGTGGGGTGCTCTCATCTCGCTGTGCACACAATTTTTTAGCCTTTTTATGAGTTTTATGAGGCCTTTGTTTGAGGATTGTCTGGACGAGGACTTTTTTTTAAATTTTTTTTTTGTGTTTGTTGGCATGATGCAACTGGTGTTGTAAACAAAGGCGTGTCTGAGGGTTGCCGGGAGGGGGTGCTGGCTGATGGCACATTTAAGTAGTTTTTGTTGTAGTGAAACACTGTCTAGCCCTTGTTCGAGCACAACGAGGACAAATTGTGTGGCAAGCCAGCGAGCGTATGACATTAACATATTCATGACTGGGCGACCGAGAGGGGGCAAGTGAGAGTGTGTGGCGGTTCGTGATGCCGGGAGATTAAGAGCCGGAGGCTTTCGTTTGGGGTTAAGTTTACGAGAGGAATGTGACGTCGAGAGGTCGATTTAAGGGATTACGTGATGTCTAAGAGATGTACTTGGTCGATGGTAATCAAGAAATGGGCCGACGAGGAAGAGGGCCGACGATAAACTTGACATTTGAGGGCGCTGTCGGAGTTCAAGGAGTCGCTGGAACAAGTGAGTGGTGGATGTGAGAGTTCGTGTGTTGCTTCGAATTGCGCGTGTGTTGCTGGAAGGAAGTCGGTTCACGGAAGTATGCAACGAGCAAGCGGGGACTAGTTGGAGTTGCTGGTTCTTTTGGAGTTGGGACTTAAGCAGGTGGCAGTGGGAGAGCTTTAACATTGCTCACGTATGTGGCAGAAAGTTGCAAAAATTAACCGCCACGCCCTGCTTTTTCTTAAGAAGTTGGCTTAAATCTGTCTGAATAAAGAAGGTCAGCCCGAAACCGCCACGCCCTGCTTTTTCTTAAGAAGTTTGCTTAAATCTGTCTGAATGAAGTAGGTCAGCCCATGGTGTCGACTTAGTCTGAGACCGAATCCAGTGCCTGGAACTTCCACACTTTGGCCATCTCTTGCGAGTCTTGCTCCAGCAGAACCTCACCTTGCTTGTTATCCGACATCCTCTTCTTCCTTATCTCGTCGACTTGAATTGTATCAATTCTTTAAGCCGGACTTGTGTTGGCCCTTAGCTCCCAGCCAACGCATAGTTTTCCTCTGATGACCGACTAGAGCCATGTCAGCGAATAGTTTGTGAGTAAAGATCCATTAACGAGCAAAGACGCAAACCAATACCAGTCTTGTCATATTAACTGCTTATAACTAAAATAGTACACATCGTCTGGCATCAGCAACGCGTTAGAGAGCCACGATAGGAAATAGGTTAGGTTAAAGTGACTGTCACAACTTTCAATAAATATATCCTCCAGCCACGGTGATTGGACCGTGGTGTAATTCCGCCGGCCTGAATTCGTCTAGGCCTAGGAAATTGAAGGTCTCGAAACTATTCACACCCAAACGAGTTTAGATTTCGTTAAGAGACCAGCTGTCGCGGTTTTATGGTAACGCAGTTAGACTGATCGATCGGAGCAGTGTTCGACAATTGGCCCTTTGAACATTGTTAAAGTGGCGCCCAATGCAAGGCATTGATCGAACTTCTTTTCCTGATTTTGTGAGTTTCATGCATGTCGCCAATGCCTCAGCTTAGTTTTGCTGATCAGTCAGCCGCCGTAGACTAGTGGGGCGTTGCGTAGTAAATTTTAGACACAAACTTTCATAACTCACCACCCTCGAGTCACTGACAATGCTGAAAGAGTATGCCATGGAATCTGCTTCTCAAACTTCGCCGTTCGATTTTTCCTTTAAACTGTATGTCTTGTAAGATGGTGTAGAAACAGTAGGAGCTACGACCGTGGACCTGCCACATCGAATTGTATTCGAAATTAATGCGTGCCTAACGTACGTGACCGGAGAACTCTCGCTGCACCATTAAGATCGGCAACAAACTCACCGAGACCTTCAATATCAGAAAAAGTTTTGGACAAAGTGACGCGCTGTCATGTGACTTCTTAAATATCCTTCCTGAGAAGATCGTGACAAACTCAAAATCCAACACAATCTTCCAGAAGTCAGCAGATCAGCAGCATGGGAGGACGACATAAACGTGCTTGATCAAATACTGCCAACTGTCAATGATGACTTTGCCAGCACTGAGTCGGAAGAGCCTAATATAAGCCTGGCGGTGAATGATAGGATAACAGAGTATATGCAAGAGGTCAATATAACATCAACGACTTGGGTACAGAGTCACAAGGGCCAGCTGTAGCGTCGAGGTACCCAGGCAGTTCTTCTACCTCAGCTCCGCAATTAACTATGCGATGGTCCTGGCTGTGTACATGGCAATTGGAGCAGAAGTCTCAACTGAATGGGCTGCACCGCGACATGAGTCCAGCCAGGCTTCTACGGAGCATACAGAGCTTATGGGCAACTAAGTTCCCGTCCAACGAAACTTCGCCTTTGTCCATAGGGACACGCAACAGACGACGCCTACGACTTAGTTACGCACACACTTCAAAGGAGCCTCAGCCGTCTAGGTACGAGACACTGCAGACAGCTGGGGAGAAATCGTGCCGACTGGAGAGGCATGTTGGATCAGACCAAGGTCCACCTCGGACTGCAGCGCCGTAAAATGAAGAAAACGTGACGGGATATGGGGATCGCCTACGCAATCAAAAATAGTGAAAAATGTAAACGGCCTCTCTGAGACTTATCAGACGATGAAATGTTTGAAAAAGGAGGGTGAAGGAGGAGGAAGGGCAGTCCTATTAATTCTCAATTTTCGTGTTGACACGAAATAGAGGTGACGTCTTTAGGGCCTTTAATGTCTAGAGTGAATGTATATCACAGATTCCTCACAGAAAGTGTTCAACTCCAAAGCAAAGAAGTCCAAGACTGACAACTACAGACAAAGTGGCGCCCAAGTATTGACTTCAGGCACCTTTAAGTGGGACGATGTTCATAGTTGGGGGCTTGAGATCTTCCTTACTAGATCCGCTCAAGACTGCAAAATCAGATGAAGAAAAGGGAAGTTGGAGTAAAAAATAAAAAAATGAAATAAATTTTATCGGATTCAAGGAAATTACTCTTCTCTCTTCAGTTATCCCGGTTTTTTAATCCAGTCATCGTTGTATATGACATCCAAGCTTTGCCAGAGACAAGACAAGAGTTTCGAGTTTTTAGTACACATCCGAAGACGAAGTTTGTGAAGAGACCTCTGGATTGCTTATTAGAGAAATCGCGTAAAGCCTTTTTTTTAAATCACCGCCAATCAGTAGCAGCTCCAAAATAAAATTTGTCCCGCTTGTCTAAGATACCTTTATTTATTATATTTGTGACAAAAAAACTGTTGGGTATTGAATTATAATTTAATTAATTTTTTAAAACCCAAAGGTAACGGGTTTTTAAAAAATATTTTTTTTGGGGTACTGTTGTATCCCCACGTAGAAAGTTTTCCAAATTTAGCATTTCAGGGTTAAAAAGCGGTGCATACGTTTTCAATTCAATTGTTCGCCACGGATTTCTTCCTTGTGACTTCTATCAATGATCCCTCTCCGGAGGTCGAAGGAGAGGTTGCTGGATTTCTTGTGGGAAGCCAAGAATCATATTCGATGAACCCCAGGCTTATGTGGCCTGAATGGAGCACGGTATAATCTTTGCCAGCTACTTGACCTAAAATCGGATGAAAGAAGGACCGTAAGTTAGCCTGCTCTTAACACTTAGATACTTATATGCTAGGCACAACCTGCGAGGAGCATAAATAACGCACCAACCCACACTGCCAACACCACCGATAAGTTCCAGTGTTTAGTCTTCGTTGAGATTTTTCAGAGACAAATAAAGAGATACATACAAAATTTACAAAATAAGTCGAAGAAAAGCGGGTTTTATTGTTTTGTTTTGCATAAGCAAGTGTGTATTAGACACAGAGGAGTCAAACACAGTCAACTATAAAGGCAAAACGAGGAAAGAAAACCAAATCGTTCTAACCAGCCCGATATTTTTTAACCCGACATTTTCGGGTTATTATGCTTTGGTTTGCTGTGGGTTGAAAGAATTTGTCGCGTGCGTGTGTAGGTGTGGGAAACAAAACAAAACACAACTTTTTATATTGATACATTGTTGAAAAGCTGAATTTTAAAAAGGTAACTCGAAAGAAATCGGGTTAAATCGGGTTATACAAAACGTATAATACTTCAATTCATTATAAAACTTGCAATTCACGCCATGTCCTTTCCACACATTTTCAAGTCCCTCGAAATGAAAATCCCCAGTAAGTGATTTGCAGTTTTCCACTTAAATCTGGTAAACTTTTGCCACGCTGTTCTGGTTCATCAATCAACAACGCAGATGGCCAACTCCCCCAGAATCAGACGACCGTTGCGAGATGAAACTCCTCGATTCATTTCCAAATCTGCTCCTCTCGAAGATTGCAATCTTCTCCACCTCCTCGTTCTCTCAAGGATATTCATTCTCCCCTAAGATGGAACGTCTATACTCGATGATTGCTTCATAATTCGTTCACCATCTCCCCGCCCCCTCTCCAAGAGAAAGAACCCATTTCCAAACACCGTCCGCTCCCCCTTCATCGCCAGCAGTTGTAATTACACTCTCAGTACACAGATGGGGATGCGCGTGAGTATCTCCACCGAAACGGAAACAGTAGAAAATATTTTCATTTTCCTTCCTCGAAACTCCTTAGACAGGATTTGTCTGCATCACTCGCTGTTTCTCTGTGTTCTCAAGTGAATATCGTATGCTCTTCAAAACCGACTCGGCATCCATGAAGAATGTATAAATCATTCTCCCCAAACTGCCAGTCAGCCAGCCAGCCACCCCCGCCCGGCGACCCTGCGGTGGCAATCTCGTCAAACTCCATGGGGTGCACTTTGGCGAGCAGTATCAGCTCTTCTCTGTTTCAGAGTTATGATGAGCGCTGGAACGGCCGTGGCGAAAAAAAACGAGTACTGTCTGTCTGCGGGATTATCCAAACCACCCCCCATTCCCCCATCGACACTCTGAAGGGATGAAACTATAAAAATGGCATCCAAAAGCACATCACCGTGGCACGTAGTGGCTCCCACCATGCCACGGCTCCCCAGTCGATTGCTGGCCTCAGCAGAGTTCTGTCAAAAAGTAATTACCGTTAACCGATGACAATCCACACTGGATGAAGGGGTAATCGAGTGAGCCGATGATAGTAATTTCTAGCCAAGCGGCAACATGAGCACTTTCCTGGCGCTCATCCAGAGACACCCTCCTTGGGCGGGTGTGCGGCGAGGTGTCAATTGGATTAAAGTCGCCCGAAACAAGGGATGATTAAAAACTACACGTGTACATCACGGTTTCCTGTGATCACATTCAATTGCGCTTCCCCTTGTCAGCCGACGGCCGAAGGCGCGGCGGCGGTGATGTGTGCCAGACGCAGAGACAGCCCCACAGGCCCAGGGGCTGAGACTTTGTGCCTGCATTATGCAAATTGCTTTGAGCAAGACTTTGTCCCCGTCCAGCCCTTGTTTTCGGAAACATATCATCCCCTGGCTGTCGTTTCTCTTTGATGGTGTGTATATGTGGCTGGCTGGCTGTGTGTGTGACCATTTAGGCTGATTAGATAATTTTTGTTTTAATTGAGTGTCCTTGGCGGTGGGTGGGTTGTGTGAGGCGGTTTTTAAATAATTAAGTGACACTTGTGTTGTTTTTTTGACAGAGAGTCCTTGACATTTGGTATCATCTCTAGGCGCTGGAAGGGTTGACAGCAGAAATGAATGCAATCAGTTGGGTTGAAGGTTAAACGGAACTCATTCCAGGTGATTTGTCGCCTTGAGGGGAGTTGCTGGAGAGAATAATCCAATTATCAGGATTAAATGGATGCGAGTTTTGGTGGGGAGTGCGGGAGATGGGAAGCCTTGGCTGGAATTTGGGTTGCCAGGGATTTTCGGGGGGATTTTGAATCCACGTAGTCTTGACTGACTCGAAATTACTCAAAAAATTACTGAAATTGGCTTAAAATCGGATGAAAGGAGGACCGTAAGTTAGCATGGTCTTAACCCTTAACGAGATCTTATTGGGAGTCTGAACACGAAACGCTGGAAGGTCCACCGCGAATCTTCACAGATGAATGCAGGCGTTGGTGCTGGCGTCTATTCTAAGGATCTAAATATTCAGCTATCTTTCCGACTATCTAACTACTGTAGCCTCTTTCAGGCTGAAACTATAGCGATTAAGGAAGCTTAGGCCTGGCTGAAAAACGATGTAATATCGCACACAGATATCATCATCTGTTCCGATAGCCAGGCAGCGATCAAATCTCTGGATTCAGTCACCTTTAATTCCAAGACTTCCCTTAATTGCCAAGACTTCTCTTCACGAGATGGCCAAGTACTTTAACATCCAACTTATGTGGGTGCCGGGACACTGTGACATTCCAGAGAATTGCGAAGCGGACGAACTCGCTAGAAAGAGCACTAACTCTTTACTCTTCCCGGGTGGAGACCCACCCTCCATGCCTATCGCTACTACAAAATTACATCATCATCTAAAGCTTGAAATGCTTGCTCAAACAAACTGCGGATGGATATCTGGCACAGGCTATGATCGATCCCAAGCGATCTCTTGAGTAGGCAAAACCTCAGATATCTTATTGGCGTTTTAACAGGATATTGTGCCATCGGAACTCACGCCTCTAGACTAGGCTTTCCCTATAATGATTTCTGTAGAAGCTGCATGGACGAGGATGACCAAGAAACCATCGAACACTTGCTATGTAGCTGCAGTGCTCTCTCATCCCGTCGATTCAGACTTCTGTGGGCTCTTTTCTTTGTTAATCTGCCTGAACTGAGCAGCATCAGAATCAGCCCTCTTCTTCGTTTTATCGAAAGAACAAATTGGTTTGCGGAATAGGTAGCCTAAGATCCCCGTGGTAACACAATGGGCCTATGCTTGGCCTAATTGTGTCTGCTGTCTGTATGCGCGGCAGTCAGCCACATCAACCTAACCTTTAGATGCATATATGCAACCCGCAACCTGCAAGAAGGATAAATAACGCAACAACCCAGACCGCCAACGCCGCCGATAAGTTCTAGTGTTTAGTTTTCGCTACGATTTTTCAGACACAAATAAAGAGATACAAACAAAATTCACAAAATAAGTCAAAGAAATGCGGGCTATTTTATTTTGCACAAGAAAGCGTGTATGAGGCAGAGTCAAACACAGTCATCTATAAAGGGTAAACAAGGAAAGAAAACCAATTCATTCTACCCAGCCTGATATTTATTAACCCGACATTTTCGGGTTACTATGCCTTTTTTCGCTATGGGATGCTAGAAATCGCGTGCGTGTGTAGGTGTTGGAAACCCAGAAATATTACGTTTGTGTGCACGTATTAAGATTCATATATGTAGCTTGTTATATTGATACCTTGCTGAAAAGCAGACATTTAAAAGGGCAACTTGAAAGGAATGGGGTTATATGGTTGCCACGTCACTAAGCGATGCAATGGAACAAACTTACTCAGATTGGCAGGATTCGCTGCTGTCCTAGCAAGGCAACTGCGGAAAAAGGGAGAGCTGAGGCACATTTCTCGGAGCCACACTCGATGGCGCGTAGGCATTGCAGACGCCCTAGGACCAACAACGGGAAAAGGTACACATCCGTCCAGCATCAATATTATTTCTTGAAATACACTGCAATGGTTAGGCAGTCGAAATAAACAATCAAATGGAAATCTCCGGCGAGGATATCGCTGCTATTCTAGTGCCGTCCTACATTTTTGAGCCATCCTTGTAAATTTCCAAATTGGCAGATTTCCCTACTTAATCTTTTGCCGAGTGTCTTATGCCCAAACTCGAAGTCGTGGTGCGCTTTATAATCTGTATGCGTCGGTATCGTCTCATTTTTGATTATTTCCGTGCATCCTAGGTTGTATGGTCTTCTCTAGCGGTTGTATTCCCGCTGCCTTGGCCGCTGTCAGCTACCCATAGGGTCCATGAAGAAACCGCAGCGCTGTTTTCATAGCGGCTGAGAGAGTGGATCGAAGTGTCCCAGGATGAAAGTCAAGGGTGTACATTTTTATATGTCCCATATTTTGAGTTGCACTATGTTTGATCGAAGCCAAAACCTGCTTTCAAAAATGGAAAAATACAATTTGATGTATTTTTTTTAAAAGCTTAATCTATCATCTGCCATATATGGCACAAATCATATTTTAGCAAATAATTAACAAACGATTTAAACACAAATCGAAACTTATGATGGGAAAGTTTTTCTTGAGCCAGTACTTATTCAGGATAATTTTTAATCATTAGCTTAAATTAAAATCCATCTTTCCAGATGAGCAATTTGGGTTTAGAAGTAAGCACAGCACGTCCCATCAAGTGCTCAGAATATGTGAACACGTCAAAAAGAACTTTGATCTGGGCAAATCCACTAGTTTAGTTCTGTTAGATATCGAGAAGGCATTTGATTCCGTCTGGCATGATGGCGTCGTTTACAAAATGATTGGACTTGGTTTCCCCCTGTATCTAGTCAAAATCATACAAAGTTTTCTTGCCAACAGACGATTCATAGTTTATATTAACGGTAAAGCATGGGATCTTCAACACTTCCACGCAGGACTACCACAGGGTTCCGTCCTGGCACCTGTGCTGTACAACATATTTACCTCTGACTTCCCTAGGCTCCCGGAATGTGAAATAGCAATTTACGCTGATGATACAGGCATATTCTCCTCTCACGAGTTTAGTCTCAATATTGAGACAAATCTGGAACGTGGGATACGAATATTTGCCAATTATCTCAAGAAGATAGGAGAAGATAAAAATTAATTTTGAAAAAGTACAACCTATCTTTTTTAGCCGAAAAAGAAAGAGTTGCCTACTGCCCAGCAATCCACTTGACGTTTGTGGAGAAAGAGATAACTGGAAGTCTATTGTAAAATACCTGGGTATTCATTTGGTTGACGTTCAAAGAGCACATAGCAAGCACTGTCAATAAGGTAAACATTGGTAGAAAGATGCTTTAATCTTTCATAGCTTAGCAGGTCCAACAAAATCATAATCCATAAGGTGATATTCCAGTCAATACTACTTTATGGATGCCAACTATGGGGAAGATGTGCCAATAGCCATATTAAGAAGCTGCAAGTTACACAAAACAAACTGCTGAAAATGATGCTTAATTTGTCCCGATACCATTCAACTTCGGATCTTCACCTCCAAGCGAATGTTGAATTGATCTCCGACAGAATAATTAAATTAACGGATAAATTTCGACAAAACAAGGTTTTTTCAGATAATCCTCTCATAAACCAATTAAATATCTAATAATTATTTGTTTATTTTCAAATATATGTCATAATACTAATTTATATTTAGCTTATTTATTTATATATATATGTATTTCATTTATTAAATTATTTATTTAGTTTTGTTTTTATTTATTTATTTATATATATTTTGATCATTTATTTATATATAAATTATTCATTTAGTTTACTTATTTATTTGTACATTTATTTATTTATCTATTCATTTATTCATTTATTTATTTATATGTTTATTTATTTACTTATTCTGTTCGACTATTCATTTTTTTAAATGTTCTTATTTATTAATATAATAGATTCATCAATCTATCCATTCTTCTTTTTTTTCTCTTTTTTCTTTGTATTGAAGTTTTTCTTGTAATTTTTTTCAAAATCTTTCTTTACATTTGTATACCTTAAAAACCTAAAAGACAATAATTCAGTTGAAAGATATAAAATTTAAATATCGAATCTCTGTATGTAAATTGTGTGACAACCACATTGTAATTTTAATACGAAATAAAGACATATCTATCTATGTATCTAAAAGCTAAAATTAAATTAAATTTCAATTTGCATATGTAAAATACACTAACAACAAGTCCTATATCCGCTTAATTTACTCATCATATCTATCGCCGCTTAGGAAAAAAGCGCGGATAAAAACAATGCTTCCAATCATTAATTTCTGTGTGTTCATTCCTGAATTCATTCATTCATTGTTTAGGTTGCTGTATGTGGCTTACACCTGCAGGTTTGGTTGGTGTATTAGATCATTTTTCAATTTTTTGGCATCCATAAGTATGCAATTTTTGGTATACCCAGAGTGTCTCTGCTGTACATTCCGTTTATGTCTCGTTATCGATTCTTTTCATTTGATGAACCTTTTTTTTATTTTATAATTATTATTTGTGTTGGCTTTGAAATTAATGGTCACGCTACACAGTCAAAAAACGAAGATTGTGACCATCAAAGATCAACCATCACCTTCCACGACTGCACCCCTGACTGCTTAGCAAATGTCACATATGTCGTCGGTGCTGCCAAGATTTTATGATGAATCATTAAGCGCATTTTTTGTGCACTTCAAAAACGCTTGCAAAAAAAAACACAGCTATTAATGGAGTTCAAGCAGCGCGTCAACATCTTTCGAAAGTCTTCTTTGCTTCATCGTGTGTAGGTAGGTAGAAGTGGTGGCTCGTATTTCGTTTTGAAATCTCGAAGTCCAACATGATGTACTTGTGAATCACATTGGATCCTTAATATCTTTCAAGGTGATCTCGTCCAGAGAGTTGAAGAAGGGTTCACCAAGTGCTCGCTGTCTGGCTCTAGCAATAGCCGGGCTGACACAAATGAAATGTGCCAGGATCTCCCTCTGAGTGTTGTTAGCAGGTGCGACAATGTGTGTTATGTGGGTCGTAGGATACAAAGTCTTGCGGCATGATCTCCTATCGGCCAGTGATCACGTACTGACCACCAACCTAGCGATGTCATGACTTTCGGACTCAGGCCATGTTCTTATTGACGCTGCACAGTTTGTCAGTTTAGCCCATCTAAGGTTTGATATTTTAAGGAAGTCCGTAGAGATATTAACCTTGATTACTTGTTGGATGTGCACCTCATCTGCGATCGAGGACTGAAGGACAGATCCCTGTCGAGGAAGTTGCTTCATCGGCAGTTGCCTCATCGTCTTAAATTGTTCCCTTACCAGCGTATCTCCTTCTGATGGGGCTACAAACAGGGGCCTAAAGCAACAAGCCTCTCCAGCGGGTACGTAGTATGGAGCGGAGTATGGAGCCCTGCGAGTGGAGTGTGATGGCAATACGGCTGACTTCACCATCTCAGTCGTGACGATTCGCCAAAAAAAATCACCACCAATTCAGAATTCGACAAATCCATTGGACAAGATCAATTCTTACAGAAAGTCGACTGGTTTTATGAGACTTTGCGGCCCCCCTACCACCGTCACGACATCCAAATCCGCGACTCCCTTTCGCCAGATCTGCTAATCGAATTCTAAGACGGAATAACAAAACTTTACCGGATCCCCCGCAGGACCCCCCAATTTGTCACCGCCAGCCATTGAGCGATCGAGTCAGTGTTTAGCCCCGAAAATAATTTACGATCGTCACACGCAATAAATCGGGCGAAAGAACAATAAAGAAAGAGACACACACGAAAACAGGTATTTCGATTAACCGGAAAACAAAAGAAAAAAAAAATACAAAACGGGTCCCAAGCATCTAAGCACTCTGCGACACAACATCATTTGCATTCCATCAGTCGAGCTCGAACGCCATAGTGACCTTGATTTGTGTGTAACCTGAATCGATTCGTGTTCGTCTCTCGCCCTCCCCCCTCTCAGTCACTCTCTCACTGTTTCCGAGAGAATCAAAGTTCAGGAGTCTGTAATGGACTATTCGAGAATTTCACGCCCAGATACACAGTTCAAAGTGATAAATGTGCTTCTGTGTCCCGTCAAATCGTTCGGTAAAGTAAATAAACAACGCACTCGCTCTGGCAGGGCTGTTAATTTCATTTAATCCTCGTTTGTGCTCACCTCTGCAGAGTGCCGCACCACCATCCGGCGCATGCAGCCGGCAGTGGAAGCACCCGAAAGCCCATAAAGTATCCAAAAGGGATACACACACTCACACAAAGGGACAGAAAAGAAAAATCAACAAAAGTAACGAAACACAAGAGAAGAACAACATAAAAGATCCAAGTGAAATCAAATTAAATTGCTTCCCGTTTATGTGTGTATCTCGAGCAGTCGTAGATACTTTCTTTCCATCCCCCCAGGCCGGGCCAAGTACCGATTTACTTTATTTAGATTAATTAGCTGGAGGGTAACACGACGAACGAAGAGATACACAGATTAACCCGAAGAGTGCCACACAAATGTATCTGTGCTTGAACAGTTGAACAGCAGCATCCATCCGAGGAGACGATGGCTTCGAGTTGTGGGTCGTCAGAAACGAAAAGGGAAACCAACCCAGTCGTGCGTTGGAGAAGGGGGCCTGTCACTGAAATAGAGCTCCAGACGTGGGCCCGACGACGACGATGACTGCTGCATAAACAGATACCGCGAGAGTGCTGCTCCCGCATCCGAAGGTACGATCCAGATGCAATTCCACATGCTCAACTGCACCGAACCATAAACAAACCGCGACTCTCAGTGTGCGCCGCGCGACGAAGTTATGTGCGAGCGGGAGGAGTGCGCATTGCGCAACAACGTTCGCACGGAATTGTGACGAAGCCGTTTGTCTGATGGGGCACTGCCGTCGGCGACGGAGGGTGGCCGGACTCCAACAGCGAAGACAACGACCACGGCAACGACACGACAACGCAAACGACAACGGCAACGCAATGCAATACGCACTTATTGCCGCAAGCAATCGACTAATTCGAGCCGCGACTGCCTGCAGGCCAATCCCAGCGTGCGAGAGTATCTACGCCCAAGCGACTCGTTCATATTATGTTTTTTTTAGTTTTTCTTTTCATGTTTTCGTGTTTAACTTGTCGTTGATTTTGTCAAGCGGCAATTTCCCGTTGACGACTACAAGATACTGTATCTGTGCATCCCGCCATCCTGCGGATGTGTTCGCTTTAATTTGTTTTCGAGCCCTGCGGTGGCATGTTTTTGGCCAACAATTCGCATGCAAACAATGGAATTTCGAAAATTGCCAATCTCTGGGGGCATCCGCTAGACACTCGGTGGGAATAGAATCTTTGAAGTCTTTTTCGGTAAATTAATGCTAAACGATCGCTTGTGGGTTTGCGTGTCTCTCTCCTGAGTCGGAGAGTGAAAGCCGGTCACTGGGTCAGAGTGCGGCGCTGCGCGGCGCGGCGTGGCTGCGGTTTCATCTTTCACCTGATTCAACTGCAAATTAGATACAGATACGCATTCTGTTTCATCGCTTTGGACACGTTCCAAGGCCAGACGACATGAGTGACATGTGAGTTCGTTCTATTTCGAAATGTCCACCGCATGAGTGTGTATCTTGAAGATTTTCTTTTGTTCCACTTCATCTGGCACGGTGTATGGTGACAGATTTCATCTCGTTTTTACGAGACGCCAACGTGCGACATACTTGATGTCATTGATAGGAACCGGATTTATGGTTGAAACTTGATTTGAATACGCCTCTAGGTCAGTGTGTGGCTTGCTGGCGCGAAAAGGGCCTGAGGAGTGCTGAGCTGGCAATGGTATGTGATGTGGATCAGAATGATCGGAAACCTAAGCACATTGCCCTCGCAATGACATCAGATCGTGTCGTGTTGTATATTTTTTGTCTTCACAATGGAATCTTAAGGAACTAAGTGAGATGTGGCTAATGTCCGAGCTTGGGTCATATTTTCCCTGGGTGCTTCCCTGGGTGTTGTTGACTTACCGCTGCGACCGCATTTGCCAGTAGTTACAGCACAACTGCCCTGGGAAAAGATTGACAACAAGATTAGAGCTGAGATGCAAGTCATGAGTCTGATGTTATATTGAAGAGCACCTCCCACGCTCTCAAGCTCTACTTGGTACCAATACGAATGTCCGCAGAAAACTGAGCTCATCTTTAGAAAATGCGCGTACTTCCCTGAATGTGCTGGACTGTGCTAAAGTTGGCCTTGTGGGAAAATCGAGGACGTCTCCGATACCTCTAGAGTCAGCAAAGTACCGGGATCGTCTCCAAAAATTCCCCTCCTCATGCAAAGGGCTGACAGAACCTGAACTCCTGCATGAAGGGTATGGGGGTTCTCATCGCCACACATGGGTCAGGAAGCTGTGATAAGCTCGGTCTCATTGACAATGCGAAGGACTAAATCTGCATTTAACGCACCCTACTTAGAGTGACGACCGACATGAATTTAACTTTGAATTTAATTTTTGAACACTGTTTCACTAATCATCAAACTGTGACTGTCAATATATTCAGTGAACTCAATCAACATTCAATCATCACGATAAAGTCCACGAACGAGCAACGTCTGAAAATTATACAAATTTTCTGCCAGAATTCTGAGTCGGTGACAGCAGCTTGTAGAGCGTTACCTTCAATTTTCGACGAAGCTAATTTTTGGCTCAATAGGTTCGTCAATAACCAAAATATGCCTTATTGGTCGGATGAAAATCCACATGTTCCTCATGAATCACCACTTCATCCACAAAAAGTAAATATTTGGTGCGGTTTGCATGCA
Source organism: Eristalis intricaria (assembly GCA_964034865.1). NCBI lineage: Eukaryota > Metazoa > Arthropoda > Insecta > Diptera > Syrphidae > Eristalis > Eristalis intricaria. The sequence continues at coordinate 35,197,744 of OZ035876.1, read as the reverse complement.
GCAGGCGTTATTGGGCCATATTTTTGCATCGACGATAACGATCGTCACGTTACAGTGAATGGTCAGCGCCATGCTTTTTTGGCCCGAATTGGAAGATATGAACTTGGACGACATGTGGTTTCAACAGGATGGTGCCACAAGCCACACAGCACACGTTAAAATCGATTTATTGAAGAGTACGTCTGGTGAGCGTGTTATCTCAAGAAATGCGTCAGTCGATTGGCCGCCTCGTTCGTGCGATTCAACGCCGTTTGACCGTTTCCTGTGGGCTACGTTAAGTCATTGGTTTATTCCAACAAGCTGACGACGTTGGAAAAGCTCAGAGCCAATATTGGACGCGAAAGTGTAGCAGTTTCGTCTGAAATATAAAATAAATAAAATAAAATAAAAAATGTGTGGCCGAGTCGTTGAAAATTGTGTCCAACGAATCGACCGTATCAAACGTGCTCTCGGTGGCCATATGAAGGAAGTCGAGTTCCATTCATTATCCATCAAGTTTTTGAAATTTCTCAAATGGTTTGCATTTTATTAAAAAAAATAAGTTGTTAAGTCCTTATTGGGAAACCCTTTACTTTAAATCGTATAAAGTAATATAAAATTGCAGGACCAGATGGAATCTTCCTTGCGAACCTAGAAGGAGGACACATACCTCATCATTGCTTAGTTCGCCATCGTCGTACAAGATTGCCTAGATCTAGGCCACGTACCTTGCCTCGAGAAAGACCACAGTGGGACTGGTACCCATGCTCGCACGTCAAACTCAAGGTTCTCAGACCATTTCCACTGAAGACGTTAGAACAGCGGATTGACATGCACACCAGTCATACAGTCACTCAATGCCGGTTTCAAAATACCTTCAACAAGGTAAAATCCGCAAAGACAGCCCTTAACTCGTTGATAGGCATAATAGAAAAATCCCTCGAGCATATGGAATTCACCCTTTTTGACATCGAGGTACCTTGTACGAACAACAGGCTTGGGATGGGAAAGTCCATAGTGGCTTTTATTCATATACTTCTTAATAACAGGGCGATGAGCTCCAGGTTCGGTGATACCAAGATCTGTCGAGCGGTCAATAGAGATACACTACAGGGGCGGTTTGCTCTCCCCTATCTTGCGGAAGGTAACGCTGAGTGAACACTTACACACCCTGGAAAGGACAGGGTGCACGGTCATCGCCTACGCTGACGACGTTGTTATCGAGTCATCTATGAGCTATTTATCTACGATATTATACAGTCGATCATCTTTGAACTAGACGATGGACTAGAGAATGCGGCCTTGGTTTCAAGCCGCAGAAAAAAGAACTTAATAAGACATAAGACATAATCCCTCCCTCAATATTCTGGGAACCCTATAAAAACTGAAAGTCACTGGACACAATATGAAGCTGGTAACCCACCATAGTGAACGACTGGATGGTGCAGTTGGTTAAGTGTCTGCCCTTCGTTAATGGGGTCCCCGGTTCGAATCCCAATGAGATACAAGTTAATGCGTTTTTATCCGGTTTTCGAATCTGGACCAGTCACCATTTGCCGTTGGGATCAAATTAACGGCACTATCACTGGAGTAGTCAATCAGTGGTCTCTCGGATGTCACTGGATACGATATGAAGCTGGTAACCCACCATTATGAATGACTGGATGGTATAGTTGGTTAAGTATCTGCCTTTCGAAAAGTTGATACGCTTTTATCCGATTTTCAATTCTGGTCCAGTCACCATTTGCCTTGGCAAGTAAATTAGCGACACAATCCTTGAATTGAGTCGCCGAGGCACATATATCAGCGGAGCGTAAGGAACAATCCCTTCGTAGGTTTGAACATACTCCTAAATTTTCCGCCAATAGACATAAAGGCCCGGTAGGCAGTGGACACTACTACGATCAGATTTGGATCACTGCATATGATAGAGCACTTCGTTGTGAACACTATCCTTGACAGATTTCGACACCTCCCTGGAGATACCGTTCTGTCATGACACCCAAGCTGGCCTTCGTTCTCATGACACCCAAGCTGTCCGTCGAGGTTAATTTCAATTAAATCCTACTGGAAGTCTGACACGATGACGCACACGCCGGGTATTTGTCTGCGAATCTTCACTGATTGGTCGAAGATGGAGGAGGGCATGGGTACGGTTGTTCACTCTAAGGACGATTTCGTCTATCGAACCATTGAAGCGCCTTTCAGGCAAAGGCTATAACCAGAGGCTTTGCCTTGACTTGCTTAAGCTCCCATTTGTTCCAAGAGCCAAGCGGCGACTATATCTCTGGATCCAATCGCATTCAAATCAAAGGCTTCTCTGAACTGCCGAATATTTTAGAATCCAACTTATGTCTGCCGAGACAATTCGTTTTGTCATTCCAGAAAGATGTTGAGTGAGGCCCAGGTCCACCCCGGACTGTAGCGCCCTAAGAAGAAGATGAAAAAGAAAGGATTAGTTCAGAACTGTGCCTGAATGGAGATCTACCATCCTTGCCTGTCGATACTGCAAAATATTTACTGAAGCTTGCAATGCTTGTCCACAAACATAGTAGATGGTCTACTGGCACAGGATACACACAGGACTTTTGGAGGGTCCGAGCATGAGCTACAAGTGTCGTGGTCTGGGCATGTTGCCTCCAGTCATGAAGACCAAGGTGTTTTGCATCCGCGATGACTTGGTCTTTATACCGGAAGTTAGGTCCTCCCTTTAGGAGGCTCGCATTCAAAGTGCTCGATGTAGCTGAGCCAGTGTAATCAATGGGCTAGTGCCTTCCGGACTATATCCATATCCTCTTACATCTCGTAGAGTACAGTTGTAACCTTCCTCGCAGACTGGACCATATATCCGACGTAGAATAAGAAGATGCCTCACCACGTAACAATTATGGCCTGCCCTCTATCCGACACGATCACACAGCGAGCACTGGGCACTGCGCCATTATAACTCACGCCTAACGATCAAGCCTGGTCCACACCGACTACTGCAAAAAATGCAGCGACGAGGAGAAGGAGGAAACTATCGTGCACCTCCTTTGTAATTGCAGCGCCCTCTCCTGGCAAGAGGAGGTGCCATCTGGCCGAACTAAGCAGCATTCGTGTTAACCATCTTCACTGCTTTATCAGGAGCTCCAACTGGTGTACGGAGACTGCTTAGTTCTGTAAAGTTTTTGAAGTATTGGGCATCAAAGTGACTAAATCTGAACTAAATCTAAGTTGACGAGAGGAGAAGGTAGTGCAATTGGTGTGCGATGGTTCCTCCTCCTCTTCATCTCTCTAACTTCTACAGTAGCCATTGTAGGCGATACCTAGACTGTTGGATCGACTTGATCCGCTTGGCAGCACCGTGGACTCTGGCCTAAGTGCGCCTGCTGCTGCCGGCAGTCGGCCACCTTAACCTTACCTGGCCTAATCTACCCGCCTCAGCTCGAATTCCTTCAGAAGCCTGCTTTATGTTGAACACTGTCCTTGTGTTACTCTTCTTCCCTTTCGAGCATCACAATGGATCTGACCTCTAATGGGAACAAGCCCATCAGACAGAGATTTCCCCCTTCGCTTGTGACACAATTGCCAACCCATTCACACCCTCAATCAATTCGAAAAAACTACGACAAATTAAAATTCTTCCGCACCACGCTCTCACGCCCCTCTGCAGCCATTCATTTCCGAACAAATCCGTGTAATTGCATCGCAACCCCGCGAAACAATTCCACCGAACAAAAATGCAACGAAATCCTCGCGCAAGGATCCCTGTCCTAGCCAAGAATAGAAAAAAAATCAAAACTCAATTATTTATCTCCCAATTGTGCTGCGAACTGTTTATCAAATTGGTTTCACTTTTGCCAGCACACGAAAAAAGAAATAACTCACCCCTAACCCCTCGACTGACGCACGGCGAGAAAAAAATCCCCGAAACGGATAAAAAATCAATTTGTCCTAGAAGGGTGAACTTTCCTCGTCCGACGTGCATCGCCAATCGACTGAATCAACCCCTCACCCGTCCATCGACGGATCGAAGTCGAACCTCAATGCAACCACCGTCTGTGCCGCCGCAGTTTGAACAGCTCGAAATTGTTAAACGGATCTGACCTTGATCCTGAGATGCTTATAACAAAATTAGCTGCTCACTAGGAATGCATGCACCACATGGTCTCTTGGATTTTTTTTGCCGATTTTTACAGAGCATGTGCAGACACACACGGGCGCACGGTGTGTCCCTGGAGGACAATAACCCGAAGGAAGAATGCGGAAGCAAGCAGGAGATTCGGCAAAAGGCTTGGACGGTGGATTTTGGGGTGGAATTGCGCTCGTCGAAGGGATTCTCCCAACCCCTCTGCGATGGCGTTGCCATATCTGCTGAGTGGTCAATAAAAGGATTTGCACATTCCTTCGGCGGGGAATTACTTGTTGGGGGGAGGAATGATTGAATGCACGTACTTCGCAAACAACTGTGGGGAGAGTTGGACTTGGGACTCCATGCTGTTTCGTGCTGTGGACACGTGACATTTTTTTTCAGTTTTTTTTGTTCTTTTTTTTCCGCTGGTGTCCCGTCCCGTTCGGCTGGCCATTCGTTGTTAACGACGACGGCGAGACCGAGCCGGCACACGCCCCATTGTTCGAAGTGTAAATTGCTTTCCCAGGGGTGCAAATGACACAAAACTAAACAAGGGACGACGGTTGTGTTTTGACGGGGTCCTAACGACCGACGATGGGATGGGAAAAGAAGGTGGTTCAAAAGAGTGAGTTTAACCCTAGACGGCGCGAACAATTGAATGGCCGACGGTGCTAAGGCGCTTAAGATCACGGGGATACGGCGTTTTCTTGGCCCTTCTCTTTGTCTTATGTCAACAATGGAAGCATTTGTTTGGGAAATCTGTAATGCAAACACAAAGGACATCGGGAATGCAACACACTCAGTGGCTTCGGGAAGAATTTTCGGTTCTCATGATCTTTTGACAAAGCGGGCTCTACCAGAGCCCAGTAAACTATCCATTTATCGGAGAACATTTTCTCGATCTTCAAATGAATTCTGTTGCCTATAGGTAGGTATGCGAGAGCCCTTGCCGCGGCTCACTTAAGCCGACATAATGCTTCTTTTGTGTCCCTAATAAGGGATACCTGCTACCAGGAGACCTCCTCTTAGTCCTTAATGCACCTAGACACCTACCTAGTCCTGTCGCAAGTTCTGTTACAAAAATAACAGGCTATAAAGGAATGAGCAATAAACATATTGTATTCAAAATTAAACAAAAAAAAAATGGATTCGCTCAAAATGACCGCCTTTTGCCATAACACAAGCTTTCAAGCAACGCTCTGTCCATTGGACTATAGTGGCACATGCGATTCCCATGGCGATCGTGGACACTGATCTGGTTAATGTTGGTCCAAGGTTTTCCCAAATTTTTCTGAATATTAACCCTTTAATACCTACCACCCCCTCTAGGCGGGATATACGTTTGCAAGTGTTAAGAGATAGCGATTAATTCTTTTTTCTCAACATTAAAAGCCCTACCTCTAGTTAAAATATTGCACTTTCCGTTGCAATTTATTTCATGGCTATAGTGGGTTTCGTTTCCAAGCTAAGTCGAAAAAATCACATTTTCGACGAAAATAAATATTTTTTTGCAAACAAGATTTTCGACTTAAAAACAAGAAAGACAATTTTTTATAAATCAAAGTGGAAAAATAAAAGAAAACCAATACTTTACCCTTTTCAAATTTCACACGGCCATAATCTCCTGGCTCTCAAGAACCCAAGGTGGTCTCAAGACGGTCTTAGGATTGTGACCTATTTTTACGTGTAAAAAATCCAAAATTCAATTTTTTGAAATTATTTTTGCAGATTCTTTGTTGTTGGTTGCAAACGATTTTTTGATAAAAATTGGATCGAATGAAAAATATGCCATTAACCCTCTAATGCCTCATTTTTAATTTTTGATTCGTTCAACTGAGAAGTTTTTCAGTTGAACACCGAGCACTGTGAAGAAGTGCTCTAAGTTGGACTATTTTCTTTTCTTTGCTTGGGCTGGGCATCCGAAGAGCAGATGTTGGACAGATTCCATGCCTTCCTCGTTATTGTAGTTTCTGCAGAAGACGTTACATATGTCACAGAACCTGCAAGGACTTCTATTAACACGTATACTCCTTGTGACTCCCTGTGATCAACGATGATGATCTCTGCTTGCTCTACGTCTTCGCTGTTTATCCCATGTCCACACTAAATCATCGATTTCCGTCTCCATCCATAGCTTCGTCTTCCAGTTTTGGAACTAAGCGATGTGTATACATAAGGGATTCTTACGGATTCCTCCAGCTCATATCCCTTTTCACGAGACTGTCCGCTTCATACGGTCAATATGTTCACCAAGGACGCCAATGGCCAAGGCCTAAAGCTTGGTTCACATATGTTACTTGTTCAGTTTCAATCTCAGGCCGATCGAGGCCATGTCCTTCCCTGCCGCTGAGTATACAAAAATATGGTGATCGATTTGTCGGTTAAATTGTGGTTTCTGAACGGAAGGTACTGCCTCGTGTATCGCTTTGAAATGCGCTGCTGTCGTTTCTTAGTGCCAGGGTTTTCTCGAAGTGCTGACTGTGTTGACTCCTGACTGCGATATTTCCTCTTATCACTCTTAAAAGTTGACAGAGGCTTCATTGTTGTTTAGGAAGAACACATCCAATCCGATCACCCAATGATCCCAATCACAAATGCAGCAATAACACAATTCTTTTTCACATTTTCTGTTATTTTGTGAACATATTTGTGGTTAAATACTGAACAGTCATGGACACATTTGTTCAAAGGCTGTCTACAGTTTGCATTCTTGGATGTGTTGACTTAGCTCCTTTGCTAAATTTTTTTCTGATTGAAGGAAATTTCCAAGGCTGTAGAATGAGAATATTATACCCATATCGCAACGGCGCGTTCAGGCGTTCAGGCCTTGACATTTTCAGTAGGTTACATGTAAATCATATGTTGAAGTCGAAATGGGACGGTCGCGCGTTGAATTTCTTTTCACAGACCGTGTTAAGCGGGAGCATACATTTCTAGGTGGAGCTACCATCCAGTCACTCGGGCTTTTTGACATTTGTGAAATATTTTTTTAAAATTTATTTCGCAATTTGAATTTTTGGCACCTGAGACGATTTTTTTCCGCACTTAATTAATTTTTCTAGGGATTTTATTTTTAGTTATTTCATATTTTTTTTTTGAAAATTCTATCTCAAACCATTTGAGTAGGGTAAACGCGAGCGTTCATTTCGATATGAAAACGGAGGCTATCGCTTTCTGACACAACATTCTCGTAAGCTCGATAAAACGCGTAGCAACGCCTGTCAAAGACCGACATCGCTAACGCGCCTTTGCAATTCAGCCTTCAGGAAAAAATATTTACAGGGTGTTTCATAACCCTTACGTAAAAAACTGTCAAAAGTAGGTAACAGAAGCAAATACAGTTTGTATAAAAGTGAAACAAAGTCACAGTGATGCATACAAGTAAACGTACCTAGAAGATTTTTTTTTAAATATTTGCACGTTAGAGTGCTTACTCAAATTTTAATGTTTGCAGCAGAAATGAAGTATCACAGAGATAGCCGATATCACAGCTGATTGCCCCCTAGACCATCGATTTTAGTACCTTTTTGACAGATATTCATGCATTTTTGACGGTTATTCACGAAATAAAGTGAATGCCGTTCTCTGATTGGTCCATGTGGTTTGAAAAACGACATAAAAAACAGTTGTAAACAATTTTAAGGGGCAAGAGAGGTAGAGGTCGATCGTCTGTGAAATACTTCATTTCTGGTTTGTAGTATTAAAAACTAATTAAGCGAAACAGTGGAGGAAATAAAAACGTTTTGTGCTCTGCGAAATTTTTTTTTTTAAGTGGTCCATCAACCTAACACGCTATTTTAATGATATATTTTAAGTTAAGCCGTGGAGAATAAATAGTAAAATAAATAATTTAAAATAAAACTAGATTTCTCCGAAACTTTCATCAAAAGTCCGGAATGGTTTTTAATAAACTAATCATTTCTAGAGAATATCATGCTTCGAGGCTCTCTTCCGTTCTGTCATACCTTAGCGAAGAAATGAGAGAGTCCGATGAGGCTGCAAGCATATTAAATAGGTCTTCATTCTGGCGAAAACTTGACACCCTGCACGTATTCTGGTCCCTTTGTTTCTTATAGTCTTTATTTTAGGTAGGTAACGACTGATACTCGATTATACTTCGGCCATAAGCCGACATTTTATGTAGTGTATGTTGAAGTTTTTTGGGACAATTTTATTTCAATCAATTTGTTGTGTCCATAGTATAAACTCCAAACTTTACACCGTCAACATTTTCTCTACAATTTAGAACGTTAAGCACTTAATCTTTGAAGCCTTTTAATCTCCTTTATATTCTAAAACTGGTTCTGGAAAATATCTTCTCGATGTATTGCCATCGCATGTGTTTCCAAATGCTTGAAATTTCTTTTGGATATCTTGCAAAAAACGCAGACTAAAAATAATAATAATTAAAATAATGAATATGTTAATAATATATATAATATAATAATTAATCAAATCTCTCCTGCCAAAAAATTTCAAATACTTGTAGCTGAGCTTTTAGGAGAATGTTAAAAAATACATACAGTGGACTCTCCCTAAGTCGAAACTTTCCCTTACTCGAACTTTTTCGCCATATTTTACATACATTTTCCTCAACTTTCCATACAAAAACCTCTCTCTAAGCCAAACTCTCTCGAACTCGAACAAATTTTGGTATCCCGTGACAATTCGACTTAGGGGGAGTCCACTGTATATGTATTTTAAAATTCCGTTGAGCTTAGACCGAACACAATCGAATCATTTTTAAACTCAACATAAAGTCACAAAAGTGGGCTCAAAACATGTCTTCAAGAAAACCCTAAATTTCATGAAAAAAAATTCCAAAAAAAATAAAAGAATGTTAGTTGTATTTAAATTAAAAACAACCATGTGTATATACCAAGAAAATAAAACATCAATGCCTTGTCAACCACTACACCAAATTTGAACTCAAGCGAAAATATACTAAAAATACCCTAACCTTAATTGGTTTATCACGCCAAATGCTCAAGTTTAATAATTCGTTCGATTTCTTCAAGTCCAAACAATTCTTGCATTATAGACTGGACACACATTCAAAAATCCCCACAGTTCACCGCTTGTCCCTGTTCGCCTAACTACGACTCTTCTTTGACACATCGAGACACGTCGTTTGACTGTCAACAGTGTCATTGCCCATACAAAGGCCAAGGAAATTGTCTTGAGTACATTCCTGCTTCCGACCAGAACATGATACGGGACCAGCTTCGAATTGTGATCCGCTTTCTCAAATCACATCAGCAACTCAACCCCCACCCCCAATTTGGCTGTCATCATAAGTCGTCTTGATCGCCCTTTCCTCCTTTTGCAATGTCACTTGATACTCAAATTGCACTCGCGAGCTGTTACAAGAATTTCAATCAGCCTCGTCTCACCGATCAGTACCTCACAAGCGCAGCGCATAACACAACGCCACTCTTAGATAATCCCATTACCAGATTCGAGGAATCCATCCGTTCACCCATTCAAGCGTCAAAGTGTAACAACCAAGGCAAGCTCTCCAACTCATCACAAACCTGCTCGTTTCCATGAAAAAAAAAAAAAGCAAGTGGCAAACCCCAACGAAATTCGAACTCGAATGCAAACTGAAATTCGTAATCGTATATCCCATCCATCAAGGCACTGGCACCGCCACTGGCACCCCCACCAACCTATTGGCCTAGTGAAGCGCATACACACTCCGAGTGGCGGCCATCTCAAGCGTGACGGAAAAGAAATCGCCCATGTTCCCATTGTTCCCTGCACAGTCGATTGCACTTGAAGAGCTGTGCTCGTAAGCCCTCACAGATACTTGGTCTAGGCGAAACATTAAAAATCACAATTAGCTGCGTGCCCCTGCCGCCCCCTGCCGCCACTTCAGGCGACAAGAAGTGGCGGCCCTTTCCGGAAACAATCCCGCTCTCGGCTTCGTTTCTCTTGACAAATTACTAAAATGCCAAAAGAGGGGCGTGGGCGCCGCCAACGCTAGTGTATCGCTTCGCAGCCAGAGGAGCGCATTAAATGCCAAGGTTTTGCGCCGCCGTTCTCCTGCCACACGGTCGTCACCTCGGTCGCTCCCACGGATGTGCATATTTTCTCCCTGTTGCTCTGCTTTGCCCTTCTCGCTTTCATAATGTTCTTAGTTTGCGGTTGATGTTGTTGTTGTTGTTTTAAATTGCATTTCCCTCCGCGCGACACACTATGACTACGGCGGCGGTGGTGGAGCGAGCGTCGTGCTGTGGAGAAAGGTAATTGCTTTGGGATTACTCCGGCACCACCCACATTGTCGTTGTGTGGGTTGGAAAATAGGTGTCTGGTGGTTTTCCGCTTCTCGTCGCACTTGTGTGTGCGGTGCGGTAATTATTTCGAAAGTATCCACCGAATTGCGGTAATGGCGCGGTCTTGAAATTCAAATTAAATGAAATTTTCTAATCCGCCAGCAGTTAGCGGCTCGGAACGTGGGGCGGTGAAGGACGGTGTGGGTGGTCAAAGTGAGAAGAAGAAGAAGAAAGCGAAGGTCGGCGGTGTAATTTGGTCGAGTGGCGGTTTCACGATTTGACAGTCATGAGCGGGTGTTGAGTCATCACTTCTGCTCCCCACCCAAGACCGACAAACCATCGCGAAGCTGCCATGGAGACCATCACCGAGATGTGAACACACCCTTGTACTCTCGTGACTGTGTGGCGTGGCGTTGGGTTGACAACAGCCGAAAACAGAACAGCCCACATCTTCGCAGCGCGGATGCTGGAACAGAATTCGGATTTCCACCGAAAAAGTTAATCACCACCGAAACGCTTCGCGTGCGCCGCCAAAAGAACAGACATCAACGGAAGCAACACACACGCACGCACGCAGACAAGGCAAAAATCATCCAAAACATGCCGAACACGCTTCCCCGGGCCGCAGAAGTCGTTCTGGCAGAAAACGAAATGGAAATGCTTGCATCGCTGCCCTTGGAGTCATCTCGGTACACATGTGCCGCCTGTGTCTGCCGTGCCATGCCGTGCCTTCCATTCCACGCCAGAGGATGGATACACAGTGAAATTGTGAAATTGATTTAGGGATGATTGGCTGACTCGACTGCCGCCTCGGTTCCACCTCGTGGTGTGGCCGGTCATAGATATGCACGCTCCGTTGGCTTATTTTCGCCAGCACGCCCCTTTGTTGGACGGAAACTTTCACTGCCGGATGTTGTATCTCTCGTCCTGGCCGGGTGTGAGCTGGTGTTTGACGCCCCACCAGTCCTCCGAGTCCCGGCCTCGGGGCAATTATCTGTCCGGATGAGAGGAGAGTTTTTCCTGCATCTTCCCTATTGAATATTCATGAAGGATGCTGGAGTTCTTTTATCCTCGTCCCCTTCCTCCGAGAAGGAAGCCCTCAAAGTTGACGCCACCGCCGGGCTAATGAGGGTTTGGTTCCTTTGTCACGCCCGGGTGGCAAACTAAAAGCTTTTTCCACTTGACCTTACCTCGATTAATTGATGGCAAGCACCAGGAGATCGAAAGGAACGTCACGGTGGCTCTGTGTCTGTGTGTGTGCATGCGGGAGTCACACCTAACCGAGTGCGGCGTCGTCGGTAATCAATGGATGAAGGTCCTCGCTTAATGGGTGCTGAGACTACTTGAAGACTCGAGTGTCAAGAGCAGTCAACCGGTTGACTTTGTGGTCATCGCTGGGAGCTCCGTTTTGAAAATTCATATTTCGAGTGTCTTTTGTTGCAGAGAGATACACGAATTCGCTGAACAATGGTTGGTGGTGCGGGGAGGGGTTTTTTTCGTTGTTTTCTCAATTTCTGTACTTCAGTGGCACTTGGGCACATCCGCGGTGAGAAGTCTGCGGTCTGGGGAAGGAGAAGATCTTGCAGCGACTGGTTTGAGTTCATTGTTTGAGACGATCCATTTGGAGGGGGGTTCGTGAAATTGTGTGACTCACTCGCGGTCTGTTCGGAGGGGGGTCTTGAGTGTGCTTGCTTGTGGGGTTGAATGTATCTCCTTGAAATTATATTTACGTGCAAACTAATCTAATGGCTGTCTTTTTTTTTTCTCCTGTTTCGTTTTAGGTAAGAAATCAAGATGGTGTAAGGTTTGCTCAAAGATAACACGACGAGTGTGGAGTGAATGCAGAGGCTCACTGATGAGACGGTCCGGCATCACGTTTGGCTATGTACATAATCACCAGAAGCATCAGCAGTTGAATAAGAATCAATAAGTCATGTAAGGTGTTCTTCATTTAAAATACAACTCAACTTAATTAATTCGTGCTTTTTGTTCAACGGCTTATGGAGGCTATTTTGTGAATAACGCGTAGTTCATTGGTGGAGATCAACGCGTCCTAGGTCTTGGTCCATGGCACACACTTCAAACAGTTGTTGTATGAAGTGGCGACAATATTCGTCCTTTCGATTCGATTCCTGGACTCAGAATACACCGAAGAGAGAGAGAGAGAGAGAAAGAGAGAGATAGAGCGAGAGAGAAAGAGAGAGAGAGAGAGATAGAGAGCGAGAGAGAAAGAGAGAGAGAGAGAAAGAGAGAGAGAGAGAAATTGTCCCCAGCTCGAAATCTTAGCCAAGGGGTTTGATCGAAGCTGAAATAAATTCGGGGTGCATTCGAAGAAATGTCTACGTATCGCCGCTTTGACTGCACCAGTTATAGAAGGATAACTCTCTTTAACATAACATTTGTGTGTGTACTCACTTATAGCCGATGCGTATGTAGATGTGGGTTGGTCACGTCTCGCTTATGTCCCGTTGGACTCATTGTGGTGCTTATGGTTATAGTCAACCTCATAGTTGCAATTTGTACTGTTGTTGTTCTTATAGCGTCAAACTATCCCTAAGTCTTGATGACCTAAAAATAGAGGTTAGTGTCGTAGTATCGACTCACCAATAGGTCCGCACTTCCCGGTGGTCAGATCATAACTGCCCTGAGACAAGATTGAACATGCACACAAAACAACAGAGATAAAACCAAGATGCATGTCACCTCCCAAGCTCCCACGCTCTACCGTGACTGGGGCGTCGACACAAGTAGTGAAGAGCATCCCTTACGTCTTCTTCATCGCCACAGCTTCTGCATATGGTGTCATGGATAAGCCCATTTAGTTTCCATGGTAACTCAGATAATCATGACCACAGTAACTTTTTTTCGCATTGTAGAAATTTGTCGATTTTTGCATTATTGAACTTAGGCAATAGCATCCGAATGGAAAAAGCCGTTTTAGACAATCTGATGGGTCCATGCAGTTCATGCAGATCGACACCCACCACCTTTTTGTCGATTTCAAGGCCGCATATGACAGCGTGCATAGGTACAAGCTATACAACGCGACGTCTAGTGTTGACATTCCTGCCAGACTCGTCAGCTTGTGCAGGATGACGATGGAGAATTCTCCCTGCTCCATTAAGGTCGGTAATTATCTCACCGAGACCTTCAATTTCAAAAAAGGTTTTAGACAATGCGACGTGCTGTCATGTGACTTCTTTAACATCATCCTGAAGACGATCGTGCATAACTCACACGCTAACACAAGAGGCATGATCTTTCAGAAGTCCGTACAACTGTTAGCGTACGCGGATGATATTGTCGTGATTGCCAGAACACAGTGAGCCATCAATGAGCCGTTTGCTGGCATTGAGGCGGAAGCGGCTAAAATGGGTCTAGTGGTGAATGAGAGCAAAACGAAGTATATGCTGTTATCGAGAAAGGACGCACAACATAGACGACTTGGCCAAAACGTCACCATAGGCAGATATAACTTCGAGGTAGTCAAGGACTTCGTCTACCTCGGCTCGGAAGTGAACACCAGTACCGAGATTAAACGCAGAATTACTCTTGCCATTCATTGTTTCTTTGGGCTCAAGAGGCAATTGAGTAGTAGAGCCATCTCTCGAAGGACCAAGCTGACTTTATGCAAGACCTTGATCATCCCAGTCCTGCTGTACGGCGCGGAGGCATGGACAATCTCAAAAGCGGATGAGGAAGTCATTGGTCTCTCTGAGAGAAAAGCTGTGCATACGATCTTTGGTCCTGATTGCGTTGACGGTTTTTGGAGGAGAAAAGTCAATCACGAACTTTACGGGCTGTACAGCGACATGAGTCTAGTCAGGCGTCTTCGGATCCAACACCTAGGATGGCAAGGCCATGTAGAGCGTATGGACAACTTAGCTCCGGCCCGAAGAGTCTTCGACTCCGAACCCGTGGGACAACCGTGTTTAAGGTGACGCACCCAGGTGGAGAAGTACCTCAACCAACTTGCCGTGCGACAGACCGTGCTAGCTGGAGAGGCTTATTGGTTGAGGCCCAGGTCCACCCCGGACTGTAGCGCCAAATAAAGAAGAAGAAGAAATAGTTCCATTAAAATGGTCATGTTCCAATGTAAAAAAAAGTCCATGTTACAAGGTTAGTACATGCTCTTAAAAATACGAGGCAACTTTTGAAACCCTCCGAACAACATACATGGATCGTGGGCAAATTCAGCAATCAGCCGCAATTTTTCCCTGCCGCCATGTTTGTGGTAAACTTGGGAATCTTGTAAACGTATGGGTGAAATGCAAAAGCATTCCACTACAGTATTATTTTGTACGACTCAATGCCGTCATGACTAGTGGTAGAAATGGTCGAAGATAGATATCTCTATCATCCCTTATCTCTGGTCTTTAGATTCAAACGGTCAGCCACACGAACATCATCGCCTTGGAATTAGTTTCAATACATTTTTAAATGCAGGAAGCGGTCAAGAATCTAAAACAAACTTGCCAGACTCAGGAGATAAAACTCTGCCTCACATCTCTTATCTCTTGTCTTGATGAGGAGTATAGGAAAAACGTGTAAATTCTTCAGTGTATCTGCCAGGATGTGGCGCCCCTAGCGACATCTACCAGCGTGCTTCTTCAATGATCTGAAATGACTTAAGAGTAACAAATTCGTTAATAGTTATGAAAAGTTAATGATACTTCGACGCCTGACACTGCTTGCCTATGCCTCGAGCTTAGAGCAATGTCCTGCTATGAGAGGCGGCTAATAAAGACATTACTAAAAATGTTGTTAAAATGTGGAAGAAGAGGATATATTCGACTCTCTATCTCTCTCTCTCGCCCTCTCTCTCTCTATACATGTCTTAGATTGACTCAATTGCGAGCATCATTGTTTTACCGCCTCTGTGACTTCAGTGAGATGCTCTTAATTGGCTTATGTCATCTAATCGAAAAATCCAAATGCTTGAAATGGGATTCATCCCTGACCGGTGGTGTCTTCATCTACTCGGAGGCATTTCGTCAAGGGCATTAGCGAACGTTTTCTTAACAACGTCATACATGAACGCTTTGTAGTCGGTCTATCGTCTCTCCTGGAAACCAACTTGAGCCTAAAGCCTTTTAAAATTGCTCCACTGCACTAAAGGAGACTTAACCCATTACTCCCCCGTGTCTTATTTTTGGGACATTATATTCAAAATTTTATAGTTTAAAAAATAAAAATAGGACACTGGTGATTAATGGGTTAAGTCAACGTAAGCAATCAAGCGAATACACAGAAATGATATATTGTGACCATAATAAGCACTACTCTTTCTACCCCGGGTCTAAAGGGTTCTACGCTGGAGTTCCCTCGGTCCCTAGACACCAGAAATTTTGGTGCTGCCTAGCAACATCCCGAATGTCTCGGCTAGATACCGCCGTATAGAACCGGAGGAGACCCTTCTGAGCTCGTTGTGCGACGGAATGGTCGTGGTTGAGTCGCCCATCCACAGTTCATCTGGCGATGTGATGGATGAGTGGTACCGCATTTACGTCCTGTATCAGACTGTGCTTATCCAAATGGAGGAATGTTTCTGGGAGCCGGTGTTTCGTGGTATTCTGGATTGGGGTAGTAAGCCCCTGAGGTCAAGTTATTGGACGAGTTCATCGCTCTAGCAGTATGGCCTCGAATCAGCTTCAGCAGGAAATTGTTCACTCTCATCATGTTGCCCTTTTGTAGAGGACCTCATTGGAATAGAATTTTATGTACTGGGACTCTGGAGTTCGATAAAGACGAAGCCAAGCCCTAAGAGAAGCCCTCTCAAACAACCGAATCCTTTCCATCAAGCTTGCACTCACGTTGAACCACACGGGACAGGCATAGGTGAGCATTGGCCATGTAGCAGATAACCTTCACCCTCGCATCGAGTTGACTGTTGTAAAACAGTCTCCTTGTAAGGGCAAAAGCGCCTCGGGCTCTGGCGAGAGCAACATCTACGCGCACTATCGTGTTTCTCACCCTATTCCGGCGAGTACTTCCCACAACAGCAGGGAGAAATCTCATCTCAGCAGCTTGTATTCGCGATCTTATTCTTTTCGTCATTACGCAAATTTCATGACCATCCCTTTAAACAATACTGAGTTAGAAACTGCTAACTTGGCTTTCACACTTAGATCGGCCTTCCTGATTACAGATCTCCCAAGTTGTGTCAAAACTGACCCAGCTTGACCAATTCTACAGGAAAGTTCAGTATAACTACTCCCAAGACTCGAGAAGAAGATAGATACTTAATCTTCTCCACCTGCTTCAATGGGACTCCACTAGCATGTAGAGTGCATTGAACAGGCGTTCTGGAAATAACCATAACCTCTGATTTGTCCACGTTAAGCTTCATCCCAGAATCAGCGCATACGGCTACAAACCTATCGAGTGCGCGCTGGAGTTCCGTCTGAGAAGATGTGAGGATAACTAAGTCATCCGCAAAAAGAAGATGACTTATCTTCAACTCTCCCATTGTGAAACATTCCTCGCCTCGGCTGCGCTGCAACATCCAATCCATATAAAGAGTGAAAACGAGAGGTGACAAGACGTACCCTTAGCGAAGTCCAACACCCACGGTGAGAGTTGTTGATTTAGCACAGTTAACCCGAACACATCTGCATCACATCTGTTTGTGTATAGAGATTGAATGGCCCTCAAAAGAGGACCCTCAATCCCATACTCCTGCAGAACACTTCAGAGCTTACCCAGAGGAACTCGGTCTTTTATGCCTTTTCCAAATCTACAAATCGGCTGTAGATGGGCTTGGCATACTCCTAAGCCTTCTTTAGTACCACTCTTAGAGTGAAAAGCTGGCCGTGATCTTGATCAAATATTCGCGAGCGCCATGAACGCATATTTGCGTTTGACGACAACCAACTTTGACTTAAGGTCCTCCCTAGCTACGTCTGCATTCATTGACATGTCACTTCGCATGGCTACAAGTCTTCGTTTGATGTTGCTTTGGAATAAAGGATATCCAGTCCGAATCGACATGGCAAATGGCATTCGTAGAGCTCGCCCAGATTTGACTCCAGTTCCTTCCATCTCTCAAATCCACACAGCCATTCCCATTCGCAGCAAAACTCAACAAAACTTCACCAACAACTGTCATTCACGTCCGCCGAGTGCCATAGACGTCGTTCTCACTTAACTCAGAGAAGTAAACGAAACTAAACGAAACTTTTGAATAATTCCACTGCCACGCCAGCTTATCTCCCCGCCCCCACGCAGTAAGTTAATTATCCTCGTCATTAGACAGTCGAGAGGACTCGAATCGACCACGGTTCATGTTCCAAATCCGTCTACCTTCAGCCGACTTAATTCGTCACGAAAACTCGCCTCGAACGCGTTCGCCCTTCCCCATGGCAACACGGGCTCAGCAAAGGCCGCTTGTCTCCTAGGCACCCTCCAGCTGTGGAGCATATGCAACACGAGACCTTGTTACAAAAAGAACCACACTCCCCACTCCCCCACGCACCGCATTCGCGTTTCGTACCTTCTCTTCGCTCGTCTTTCGTAAATATTTACCCTACACCTGAAGGAGTTTGCCAGCAGTGAGTCGGTCTCCTTTTTGAATTCCACATCCTTTTCGTTCGCTTGCCGCACGAAACCATTGCAACCGTCGTCATCGTTGCCGTCGGCGTCGTCGTCCTCGTCGTCGTTGCCAGGAGAGAAAGGATATCGATTTTTTCGTTGCTGTCTGCGTCTCGAATTTCAATTTCCTTTTTCTTTTCCAGCTCTACCCGCCCCCACCCGCCCCCACCCGCCTGAATTCGGTTCCGAATCTCCGTCGTAGACCAACAGCACAGGTGGGATGGGAATTTGCATTAATTTTTCAGAAGCGCTGTGACGCTGGAAAGCGAAAGGATCTTGAAGCCGGCTTTCGCTTGCCCCCGTTCTAATCGAAGCCACTTCGCCCGGCCGTGCTGGTTTCATTTGTGTACCTGCGGCGCCTTTGTTCGAGCGCTTTCGGAGTTCCTGGTTTTTTTTGCGCACGTTTCCTGGCTTACAAGCGACACATCCCGACCCCTCTGTGGTGACTAGTGTGCGTTGCCATTGTGAGCGGGATGTTTGTCTGCCATCAGCAGGGACCAGCCCCTGGTTTTGCAAAATCAAACGTGAAGCAGGACGCCATTTGTTTCAATTCGCTTAATTAACAGGACGAAGTTCATTGCAGCAGTTGACGCTTGGAGGACCAAACAATGACGCCGGCAGTCCTGTGTTGGGCATTCTGATTTGGGCAATTTGCATGGCAGTGTGCTGATGTGTGATGGAAGTCCTTTGAGTGGAGTGGAGGGCCACTCAGCGCAAAACTATGTGCAGTCTCTCGCGTGCGCATCAAACCGAGGACGACGACGAGGAGACGAGATCTCATCCTTGACAGCCTGCACACAGGCAAGTGATGGAAGTGGTTCCTTCAACTTCGCTGAGAACAAAACATCCTTCAAATGAGATTTCCTTTCCAGCCCGACGAGGGGGCGTCTTTCTTGCCACACGAGCACACAGGTGGCTGTGTAACCACCACCACACCAGACCAGACCCGACCAGACTCAGAAGCCAGCCCTCAGCCATGGTGCAAGTCGAGCCATGCATTATGCATGCAGCTCCAGAGTACTGAGGAGTGCAAGGACCTGCTACGTCGAGTGCTATTATTTTTGCAACATCCTCCACACACACACGCTGGGCTCCGCGCTTCGCCGCAACTTGAATGCGACGCGCATTTACATTGCACTCCAGAGAGTTTGGCGGCTGTTTGCTGGGCGGTGTGCCTGGCTGGCGCTGTCGTCGAGTCCTTCACTGCCAGAGACAGCACGGTGCGTTGTGTGCCGCCGAGACTACAACAATGTCAACTCACGATAATGAGCGCAGTTAGCGACTGTGTTGTGCCGCTGGCTGGTGGCGTCTGCAATTGGGGAGGCATTTAGCGCGGGCGGGCATGATAGATGACGCGAATGTGACGCGGTGGCGTGGATTATGAACCCATCGTGATCGGCGGAATGGATTTTCCAAGACCGGCTCCGATGAGGCGAGAGACTGTGCATTTTGATGGATGACGCGACTCGGGGGTGCACTGGCGCAGAGCTTCGCGCAAATGATTTGCATGGCCGCCGGGAGAAATGAAGTTGATTGTGAAATCGGTTGGGATGGAGCTGAGGGCTTTGATTTTATGCCCCCGAGTGGTACGGTGAGGCATTCAAACATGGGAGCATTCTTCCGGGATAGTTGTCACCAACCGGAGAAGGATGATCTTCTCCCGAGTGTTCTCTGATGTGTGAGACTTGTTCTGCTGTGTATTCCAGCGACACCCCGGGGGTGACTGTTGAGGGTACTTTAAATGTGTTGATTTCTGTCATCTAGCATTCTGATGAATTCAAGAGGACTTGGGTGTGAATTAAACTACTCCTGATGACTGTGAAGGATGTTAAAGCTTTCGATGAACTCGTAGTATATCTAGCATGACGAACAATTTGGTTTCTACAAAAGCAGGAAGCTTGATGGTAGCGTCAAGAATGAACCACAGTCGATCCAGTAACGACGAATAGTCTGAAATTGATGGCTATGAAGGGCTTATCGATGGTAAGATAGATGGTAAGATAGACTCTAACTCTCTGCCTCTCTGTGTCCATTGTGAGGTCTCTAATCCGAAACGAATTCATCGATTGCCTCTGTTAGACCTAGAAGCTTCCTTCTACTTACTACAAGAGGATGTCACATCCCAAGTTGGTGAGATAATGCCTTTCGCATCCTCATCCTCAGCCTCTACAGATGTCGTTGGTGGGGAACTTACATTGTCATCAAACCGAGTGGTAGGCGCAGTTGGTTAAGTGCCTGCCACTGGTTAGCGGGTTTCCAGGTTCGAATCCCAGTGAAAGCAAAGTTAATACGCTTTTATCTGGTATCAGATTGATCACTGGAGTATTCAATCAGTGGTAGTAGCCTGACTGTGGATATCACAATGGATCAACATGGTCTAAGATTCAGGTGCATACCCTCTGCTGCACCCTTTAGAGCGGCTGTAGACCCCATTGTATCACCCTATAGCTTTTTTACAGCGGTATAGATCTGTACAGGCTCTTTGACGCGTTCCTGGACGTTAGGTTACCAACTTAACTTCACGTCCAGAATAAGGTCCAAAAGGTCCATTTGCCACTATTGCTTATTTTAGGGGAACTCCCCTGGTAGTAGGGGGATCGGAGACATGAATTTCGTATTTCCTAGTAAAGAGGACTAAATCTATTTTCTGTGGATTAGAACTTAGACCGCAACTTCTGGTCCATTTTCCCAATTCGACAATATCCGACTGCATGATATCCCTAATTGTGGATATGAATTTACCAGAAACCACGGTGGCAACATAGTCTTCGTAGGCAATGACCTTTCTTTCCCCTTGTCCTTTCCAGTGTTCATTGAAGTTCACTGCTCGTTAGTCTAACTCGTGGACGTATCTTTAATAATATAGTTTTTGAGTTTATTTATTTGTTTGTTCCCCTTTTCCTCAGGAACTACCAACCCGAGTTGGAAAATTATTTTTTAGTTAAATCGTTTTTTAAGGAAATTTGAAGAATTTATTGCGTGTTTAAAATTATAGTTTTTATTTTAAATAAATTAAATCCCACAGGCATATCCCATATCGATTTTTAAGCAAAGAAGCACTGCGATCAGAACATTTATGAATACAACACAAAGATGAACAGAAAGAGAGTAAGATCAAGAGAGCACTCATCTACCTTGCTTAATGCGATGCATCACGGCGCGCGGCTCATTCAGTAAAAGCCGTGTTCAGAAAAATGCCTTGAGGAAATTCAACAGGAACATTCATTCCAAATTAAAGCGGGAGAAACTGAGGAGGACAACTAGTCGGTTAAAAAGACCAATTTCATCGATCCCTTGAAGCTCGTTATAACCGAACTTCAAAAGGCGAGGTGAACCTGGGCATATCAACAACTCGTGTTTTGCATGCTCTTTTTCTCTCAAGAGTAGGATTGACCTACAGCTTCGTGTCGACTCCGAATGGCGAGAATGAAGATAGCTCAGCATGGTCAGTACCTTGGGCGAGTTCGTGCCGCCAGTAACGAAAAATGTTTAAGTCAGAATTTGATCAAAGGCAACATTTGCGCGGACTGACATTAAAAAAAAAAATAGATACTTTCATGACCAAAGATGTGTTGATTTAAAACCTAATGATATCGACCCGACTCGGCAAATGCAGTAGTGTAGTGTAGAAGGTGATCTTTTCCCCACAAGCCCGACTTCTCCAGCTACTTCACTTCCCCTGACTACGCTATTAATCTCCTCCAAAGATAAACAGGTTTCAGTAAGTTGCACTGGCGATTAGAACACATAATTTCATGGTCCCCTCTCTGACTAAGTAAATTACAAAAGACCACAGGGCCTGTTGCGACAATGAGAAAAGAAAACAAGTGCCCTTCTCACTACCGCGCATATAAGTTATTTTGCCGGTCCTTGCCGAGCCTTGAGGGAGAGATTCATGACTCTGTGCATTTGCCTGCCACTGGATTCTGTGTGTTTTCTGTTTTTTACGGAGGGGGACTAGATTTCCACTCGAGTACATTTTACGTTGCCAAACTTCTTAAATCTTTGATCACTTGTCAATAGTGTCTCTGACTGCCTTTATTAGCATGTAGGAGTATTCCTTCTAGGTCGCTTGGAGAGGAAAGTTTTTCGTACTAACTTTGGTCCCATATGTACTTATGCTCTGAGTGTTTGAACGATTAACTGTACGGGCTGTACAGCCAAATCGATCTGGTCAATCGAGTTTGAGTCTCTCGTCTCAGATGGCTAGGTCACGTAAAGGGAATGGACACCAATGCTCCGGGCCGGAAAGTCTTCGACTCCAACCCCGAGAGGCAACGCTGTAAAGGAAGACCACGAAAAGGACCTCGATCTGCTGGACGTGCTTGGCTGGTAGTAACTAGCACAGGACCATGCTAGATGGAGATGCATGTTGGCTGAGGCAAAGGTCCACCCCGGACTCTAGCGCCATTAAAAGAAAGAGGACTATTTTTTAGTGGCTTTTTGCTTACTGAGTCAGTCCTGAATCGGGCCAAAGAGTCCTACATTTTTGAAGTCGTGAATCAATTTCTTTTGGCTCAAATGAAAAGTTGCTGGAAGAAAGAGAGAGACACATGTTTCGTACTCTTGTGTTTTACATTTACTCATCAGAACGAAATTTATCCATTTTATATCATAATTAAGTGGCCTAAAAATCGGCATCATCGACAAAAAAAAAAAAAACGTAGGTCTGAAGAAATATGAACAGATTCCAAATAAATGGTCCTTCGAGCCGGATTTTCGAATGCCATCAAAACACCCCGCGTACCTCCTATAAGACAACTTGACTCCTGTCAAATACTCTCCCCTTCGATCCAGCTTCGCCATACATAACGGAACCTCTTACAAAACCAAAACCAGAAAACAGAACTCCTCTCAAGTGCGCCCTGATATTCGAACAAACACAACCGAAACTCAAGCACACCCCAAGTGGTGTCCTCAATCATACACCCAACACCAGGCGACATGAAGGTAGTCCTTGAAACGAGACATGCGACGACTGTCAAACCTTTTCATTTGGAACCCAGAAGGACCCCTTGTGCATCTTTAGCCATCGCCCTCTGTTTGCACAAACAGCCAACTGCGTCCGCATTGTTTTACGAGACCTCTCGTCGGGCCGATATTTATTTTTCGACTAATTCCCACTTAAGTGCTTTTTCACGCCCCCCGAGCCAAGTCCCACGGCCGACGCTGGCTGTTTGTTCATCCGCTAAGCTTGTCGCGAATTTCGAAAAAACACCAGAAAACAATCCATCCACCACCAGCTGAACAACCCCTTCGCCGAGGGTGATGACAGATCACATTAATCGCTGGAAAAACTGTTATTTTACTGCGAATGCACTTTCGAGAGTTGCATCACCACTCACACGCTCACACGCACTCTTCGACACGAAGTACGTGACGTTTTCCCACTGCCGTCGAGAGTGAGCATCGTCCTGTCAGCAAATAGAATTCTCGCACCCTCTGCGACCCCAGAGTTGGGGTTGAGGGAGTTGGCTATTGAAGTAATTGCCTTAAACGCGACTATCCGTCGGTGAAGGGTTGACACGGCCTCAACGTAATTACTTCACGACTCAATTGCAGCCTCCACCCCTGCCTGACCACAGCCGCGGAGCTGGGGGATGACCGCGGATGGCATGGTGACGCAGAGAAATGCAATTCGCCGGGCGGCACAAATGAAAGACCAGACAGGGGGACGCGGAGAGAGACTGGCACTCGATGTCATCAATCACAAACATTTGCGATTCGGCTCGGGAGAGGAAGTGGCAGGCTTCCGGAACGCAGTGAAAATAAATAATTACGCTCGTGGTCCTGGCCTGCAACCGGGGGTGGGTGCAGCGAAGGAAGACGCTCTGGCACGGTTCGAAGACATTTCAATTTCGCTGTCGCTGAACACACACAAACACAAACACACCCCGAGAGCAGAGAGCAGCTCATTAGGACGAGCTGCCACGCTGATGGTTATCCTATTTTTGGATTTCTAGTGTCTGCTATCCCGAGGGCGCGCAGATGTATCCGCGTGACTTGTTGTAGATAAATAAGCGAAATGCTTCGCATCTTGAGCCAAAGCAAGCGACAGCGGGTGTATTTCTGGATCCGAGATGCGCGCGGAATGTGCTTCGCTGGTGTTGAATTCTTTTTTCCCCCGAGGGTGTTGGAGTATGTGAGGCAAATGATTTATAGTCCGTACAACCTCTATCTACGGTTCGTTGACAGTTGGACATATGATGGCTGCTGTGGAAGACTGAGGGAATCTGATCTGTGCTAGTGTGTGGCTGTGTTTGTGTTTGGGCCTTGCGGAGAGTGGATGATTGAAGATACAAATCTTCCGCTTTATTGTTCGTTCGTGGAGTTGTTTATTTTCGACGGCGACAACGGCTGCAGTGTGTGTCACTGAGGACTCTGGGAATTGAAGAGTCGACAAGTCATTGGGTTGGATTTTTAGTTAAGATGCCGGAAGAGACAGCGAGGGAGAGGGACACGCTGCACAGTCGCATGCTTCCGTGAGAGTGTGCATTCATTTTTCATAAGGAAAATTATGATTTTTTGTCTTGTCTGTTGGCTTTCCTTCAAGATTTCACTTTTGTGCTTACGCTTTACATGGTTGGGTAGACGGGACTTTCCTTCAATTAATGATGTTGTCGTTGCCCACTTTCCTTTGGTAGACCACGGTCCGGTTGGAGACGACGAAGGAATCAGGAAATGACTCGATATGGTTTGATTCGGATCAAAATGAGAAGAAAAATAGTTTTTTTTTCACTTCACACAGAAAAACAAAATCTTATGACTTAGATTTTTGTGTTTGAATAGAGTAAGCCGACATCTTTGAGGTTGGTATAAAGTTGGAGGCATTTGAGAAATATACAGAATAAGGTCCTTCGAGCCGGATGCGCGTTAGTAAATGGATTTCCATACAATTTGTCATCATCTTCTTCTTCTTCTTTATTTGGCGGTACAGTCCTAAGCCTCTCCAGCTAGCACGGTCTCTGGCTAGCTGTCTCCAGTGTCGCACGCCCAGTTAGTTGAGGTCCTTCTCCACCTGGGAGCGCCACCTTAAACGCGGTCGTCCCACGGGTTCGGAGTCGAAGACTCTTCGGGCCGGAGCTAAGTTTTCCATACGCTCTACATGGCCTAGCCATCTTAGGTGTTGGATCCGAAGACGCCTGACTAGACTCATGTCGCTGTACAGCCCGTACAGTTCGTGGTTGAATCTTCTCCTCCAGAAACCGTCAACGCAGATCGCACGCAGAGCTTTTCTTCTCGAATTTTTCAGCATCTACTGGTTATAATCTCTTCAGTGGCATTGTCGAGTTTGCCTTGAAAGTCTCCCTAGGGAGTAGATAAATGGATGCACACCATGAGTGGCTGCTGTGGAAGCTATGCCCAGGTCCACTTCTAGGACTGTAGCGACACCCATGTTCTTATAGTTTAGAGACTCAGATCAGTTATTTTCACAAGGAAGAAAGAAGATTGGCTTAGAGAGAATACGCTGTTATAGAATTCTTCCGCCTTTGCGCTACGTCAACTATAAAAAGAACTATATCTGAGGGAACTCGGAAGACTTACTTATTTATCAGGTCGGCGACCTATGGAGGGTCTGCGATCGCTGACGATCCCGGGGACGCTGCTTGCAGTCATCAAGACCAAACAGTCTTACAGTCTTACAGATCCGCAATGACTTTCTCTTTATAACGCAAATTCGAACTAAGAAGTGTGTAAGGTATCCAAAGAGAGGGAACAACGGATTCTAATTTTCTGAACATTTCCAAACTTCTACATTTTTGCTATCGCTATTTTAGCACTCTCTAGCTGTCATTTTTCAGATAAATCCGATTGGGAATTGGCGGAGAACTGTCTTCAGACTGGCTGAGGGGAACATCCGTGTGCTCTTGATCTTCTCAGAATTTTACTTGTCGTTAGTAGTGGACACAATAACACCGTGGTTCAGTACTGATCCAAAAATTGCTGTGTGCATTCAGTGTACCAGATACACTCGTCAACCGCTGCCTTTCTTATATAACCCAGCTCAGTTTACTGCTTGACGATGACGTTAAGAAAAAGTCAGATTAAGCATAGGCCTTTAGAATTGCATTGACTCGAAGAACATGGGATGAGGGAATGTTCACGCTCGTTAAACACCACAATGGCTACCAAAAATAAAGAAGTAAGCCTGTCGAACACCGTGTTCCTTCAAAGATAGCGAGCGAATCCCAAAAATAGTGCCAAACATCCATCGCTGAGCTGGGTTGATGGCAAATGGAGTTTAAGGTGAGTGTGCAGAGTCTCACTCTTCCTGATGACCAGATATCATGAAAAGCGTCTATCAGGTGCACCTTCTTGGCAGAACCAATGTGCTTGGTCCGAGCCACTCTAGAGGAAACGAAGGACTAAGACAAACTCTCACCACTCAACTAAATAACCTAAACTGCGCTGACAATGTATGTCGACCTACAGAACCCCAACGAAATGGGAATGGGAATAGGCACGTCGATAGGGATGGGAAAAAAATATTGAGCTTGGTGGTCAAGTGCTCAGATAAACTTTGTTCAAGATGAAAGAAAGAAACCAATTGAAAGAGTTCAACTCCGATACAATTTCCTTGAGCGTCGAGTCAAAGCGAGCTGGATTCAGAGGTGGCTTCCTACCTTGAAAGCCAGAATTAAATAGTAAAAACTAATAATGCTTTTAGTTCTATAAGATACACGAATATTGGGGTCCCGCAAGGCTCTGTTTTGGGTCCTTTATTGTTCCTTGTGTATATTAAAAAGTTCTTCATCCAACCCTTTAAAGGCAGAATCACAGCAATTGCTGATGATAATGCACTTTCATATTAAAGCGATAGGTTAGGTAGACGGGCTGCTAGTGCATTCAGCAGCACACTTAGACCATGTTGGTCCATTGTGATACCCACAGTCAGGCTACTACGACTGATTGACCGCTCCAGTGATATTAATAATATAATATTGGTGGCGCGACAGTCCAAGGCGGACCTGGGCCTAGCTTCGCAGCAAACACTCGTGTTGTGCGTGCTACTTTGCCGAATCCGACCGGCAAAGTTTGAGAAGCTTGTTCTAGACAGGAATACTCTTTGAGCTCGAAATCGGAATCGCTCCAGTGATAGCGGCAAATGGTGACTGGATCAGATTTGAAAACCAGATAAAAGCGTATTAACTTTGCTTTAAATGGGATTCGAACCGAGGATCCCGCTAACCAGGGGCAACTGCGCCATCCAGTCGTGGATTTCAAGCGTCGTGTTTTCAAGCGATAATTACGTAAACTTGTATCTGGACGTTAATAACGACTTGGACTTACTAAACTAGTAATCAGCAGTAAAACAGAGTTAATGATATCTAATCTTAAACGTTAAACCTCCTGTGTTTGCTTAGTTGATTCAACTGCTCGAGGTCATGTTACCTTCAATGCAAATGAACGGCAGACTGTTTTCGTATTGAAAGTGTCGATAGTTTCCAATATTTAGGTATCATATTGGAGCTAACACGCGCTATACCTTAAACAGTATCTAGATAGGGTAGTCAGTCAAATGTATCATCTGAGCCTGTATTGCAATATTCAAGTTCTAGAAATGTTTTATAATGGCTTATTCAAATCTAAGGTGCAGTATGGTGCTTCGTGCTGGGGTGGTGCGTATTCTAATGAGACACAACCTTTAACAAAAGCATGTCTTAAAAATCATGACTAAGGCAAATGGGAGAGCGCCTAGTTTTGCACTATTCAAAAGCCTTCAAATTCTTCCATTAAGACATTTATATTGCTATAAAGTGCTAAAGATATTTTACGAAAATTCTGGTTCCTATAAGATTTCATGAAAAGTATAATTTACGTGTTAACATGAGGTACTTTGCAACTATTCCAGTTATTTTTAAAGCACACTTGTGTCGATTCTACTATGTTAAAGCTCCCAGATTATTTAATTCGTTGCCAGAAAACCTTAGGTGTGAGAGGACAAAAACGGTATTCTTTAAAAATGTTAAAAGGTGGCTTTTCACTTTTAACCATCATGAAATAGACTCGATTCTGACTCCAATGTTATAAATTTACTTTAATTTTCTTCTTTTTTTTATCTACATTGCATTTATATTTTGTAATATCCTACTACTTTACCCAATCAATATTGTTTTATTTTGTTATTATGTTTTAACTCTTTTTTTTCTTGTACTTTCGCCACTTGCTAATATGGCAACAGATTGCGCAAAGCTGTTTCTTAGACAAATTCACTGTACATAGAGATGATAATTTATATTTGTAAAAATGATTGATATTTTGTCATGAAACAAAGATAGAAGTCCCACGACACTATCGGGTCTGTGCTCTTATATACTCGTACAGTATCTGAAAGTAGGTCGTCGCTAGGGCCCTCCTCTGTCTCAAGGAAACTGCAAAACGTTCGCCAATAGGTGCCAACACACCACTTTACAGATCAAATCCGAAAATGAACCAAAAATCAAATTTCGCTACCATGTGAAGGGCCATTGTTAAAACCAGTGCAAGTTTGGTATAATCTGGTGAGCGGATAAAGAAGTCATTGCTTGCCCTTTATTCGATTATCGTAAAAATCCTTTACCCCTCCCTAATCCCAAGTCTGAGCATCAGGGAAAAAGAAAAATCCTCCAAATTTGAACAACAAGGCATCTTTGTGCTCCTAACACAACCTCCAGCCTTGGCCCACTTCTGCAAACAACCATCTTAACTTCAAACCATTTTCGAGTACCACAAGGCTACCAACTAGTACCCATACTTGTCCGATAAGGAGTTGCCGACTCCCACTGCGAATGAGGACCAACTTCAGCACTCTCCAACTCGAGATCATCACCTCAACTAATTTCGCACAAACTTCTAACCACTCTCTCATCCCTCTAAAACGGAAAGGACTTCCTCAAGCTTAAACAACCCTCTTTCAAGAATTTCTTTCCCCCCCTTAGACATACAAATTTTCGTTTAGCCTGTTGACGGAATGGTCTCGCATAAAAGACGGCATCATCCCCTTTGGCAAACTAGTTGTTGTTGCCACTGTAAGACTCCATTCAGGTCCTGTCACATTTTCATTTTCAGAGGACCATTTAAGGAGCAGCCCCGCCTTCATAAAGGACCCCAAACTAGGCCACCAGGTAGCGCAACATTATTACACATCAATCGTTGTTGGGTGGCTCGCCAGCTCAGATGAAGCTCAAAGAAGGAGATGAGTCCTCCGCCGTGTCGGGTTCCATAGATTAAGGTGAATTGTAACCCTGTTTGCGAGTTGAGGGGAGGAAGGGGAAGGAAAAAAAAAAAGAACATCCGTTTATTTTTTTTTTTCAGGTCATCCACGCTTGTTTGTGCCTCTTCGCTCCATCCGCCGTCGTCATCTAGTTTTCTGCTTTCGTGACCATTTCAGGACTCTTATGTGTTGCTCCTGGCGTGGTTGGGTATGGGGCCGTGGGCGGGACTGTGTTGTCAGCGGTATGTGTGCGGCAGTGTGTTCTGGTGTTCATTTCTGGCCATTCTCCAGATGGTTGTAGTTTTCGATGTTCTGCCACACCGCCACCATCACCAGTGTGTCCTGTGTTGTGTTGTGTTGCGCATATTTTTCTTCCCATTCTCCCGAAGGATTCGCATTGCCGGAGTTAGCTTCCGGATCAGAGTTCCATTTAACGATGTTGCCAGTTGCTGCTGCAGAGCCATTAACTGGATGATGTTCGGTACCCTGCCCTCCCTCTCACACATGAAGTGGGAATTTTTACAAAAAACAAAAAACAATACAAAACGCTCCTAATGGCTCGTGTGCACGTCGTCCTCGATCCGGAAGGCAGAAGTCACTAGACAATAACAGATACGTATCCTGTCGTCGAGTGTTGGCGCTCGCTCGGGGTTGCCAGTGATGCTGGCAGGAGGCAGGCGTATCTGGAGTTATAACAGTACATTTCAGTGACCGAAAAGTAGGCCAGTCGACTTCACTCGCATCTAATGAGCGGCGTGGGGAGGGGGAGGAGAGCACGATACCCACCCATTGTATCGCATTCAATTGGATAATTTCCTCGCATTCATCTGCTCCCCGGCTCACATTGTCTCCGTGACGCTATGGAAATGAGGAAGCAATTTGCATTAGACTCCGTATGTCTCTGTGTGCGTGTGTCTCTTAAGTTGACGACGGCGAGGACATTAGGAAGTTGAAAGTATTGGATTCAAAGTTTAATCTGCAAAAAGAATCAGCAACGAGTTGCTGTCCAAAGTTTGCCTTCGCTTAGGCTTTTGTGAAGGAGCTTGCTGTTCATCTTGTTGATTGTCATTGCCTTGGTTGGAGGGGAGGCGGGGTTGGTGTTGGATCGATGAGCAGGGTGAGATAATGGGAAATTTATTCACTGCCCCGTTGTTGATCGGCAGTGGACTGTGAAGGATTTGAGAGGCGATTCGTAACGCCCGGGACAAGGGTGGGCTTCGGATGGCAACCCACATCAGCATGATGGCGTATTTTTTGTGTTCCCCTTTTTATCGCACACTTTATGTCCTTAATTTGGCGAGAGTTCTCGTGGCGTAAGTGCCTTTATCTGGGAATGACGGGCGGGGATGGAGAAGAAACCTGACCTTATGTCCTAGCGAAGGCCACTAAAAGTGTGGCGATGACCGAACATTTATTTATGGTCTTTCCCCGTTCATTTGTTCCGAACTGCTGGGCACACATTCGGTTTCATTCACACGTCCTGTCTTAATGAAATCGCAGCCGAAGTTGGTGGCACTTTCATTCACGGCGGCGGCGAAAGTTTGTCTTTCATAGAAAAGTTTGCTCTTAATCTGGTTGTTGTCCGGATTTTCTTTTGGACTAGACAGGGACTCGACTGGGGAATAGAAAGTGTGTTTGGAGGGCAAGTGGACATAGGCTCATGGAGACGTGGACTTTATGTCCCAAATTGACGAGAGGAGTGGGAGGAAGTGGGTGTGACACAGGACCATTTGCATACAAGTTCTTGGTCTCTTCAAGAATTATGGTGATCTTTGGAACTGTCTACTTTTGGTGGCATCCTGAGGAGATGATCGCCATTAGCCCAGCCAGAGATCTAAGCATCAACGTCTAAGGTGGGTGGACCATGTAGAGCTCTTGGACAATGTATAAAAAAATGGGGAGTGACTGTAACCATCACATATCACAGCGACCTAGACCTAGAAAAGTAACTCTGGCTTGGAGAGTCTCTGATTCCGTTGGACAACCCGTCAGCTGACCCCTGCCTCTAAGGTATACCACACAAGTGGTGAAGGACCAGAGGTGGTATCCAGAGGCATCTAGCAAGCAGTTGAGGTAGCCTAGGTCTCCGGAATGAAACGCCGAACATAGAAGAAATATAAGATAGATTCGTATTTGCCATCTTTTCGTATTTAACCTGAATTCTACAAAAGGCTTAGCAAAACTAACAAACCCAGTAGGACTTATGATTTTTAAAATTTCCTTTCTGGTGAACATGTCCCATCCACAAACTGAAGACCCATATCCCCGCCTAGAAGATCCCGTGCATCGTAGAGTATGAACGTCTAAGGCGGTCGCACTAATCGGCATGTACCTGTGACGTATCCGGCCCGGATAATCGAGTATAGACGAGCCAATGCTGGAGAAGAGATCTAGACCACATCGCGCACGTCTTCATGGCTTCGGGCTGGAAGCTTTAACGACGATTGAAGAATGGTCGAAACGAGCTAGTCTAACCTTAAGACTGAGGAAGAGACGAAGTATCGGCTGTCGAACGCATCACCTTGCACAAAACATCACAATCGAAAGCTACAACTTTTAGAAGTTTGTCTAGATGACATCGACGTAGGATCGCCCTTAGCAAGCACCGGGTGCTTCGCTTCGTAGACACAGCAACCAACTGAAGGATCAAAATCATGCTCTAAAACCTCACTTTGCCAGTCCAGCTATATTAAGTCGAAAGCTGGGCGATAAGCAAAATCATTGTGTCATCGAAAGAAAAATTCTGCATCCTGCCTGCGAAGGAGGTGAATGGAGGAGATGACAAAATCCTACGATCCAAGATATAGACGTATTTTGGACGGCATCGTCAGCCATCGAATGCACGGACTAGTCGATGCTCCACCTAAGAGGATCCTCGAATCGGGGCCTCCTGATTCGAGAAGAATAGGAAGACCCAGTCTCCGCTACAAGGACCAAGCCATCGCTGACGTAAGACAGGTTGGTCTTGATGGCTGGAATTAGTAGAATTAGTTCATATGACTTCTCTTTTCTTTAAACAACGATTTAGGCAAATTAAGTTTGTAGGCCACCCATACCATCCAAGAAATAAAAGACAGCACCTCGCGCTGCGACAACTTCTTTTGCTGATTATCCGTTTATTTGAAGGTCAGTGAATTTATACACAATGGACTTGACGTTATCCGTTTTGTGGAGACTTCAAGTCGTTCACTCGATTAGCTGGTGGCTCTTTCCAAGTATTAGAGTACAGCTGGCAAACGGTACTATGCTTGCATTACACTATGTCGTTCAAGTAAGGCACCGCGCAATATTTATTCAAGTTGTTTGATGAATTGTCGTATATTTCTGCTGCTTGTTCCCTCTGCGTAGGGCTACGCGGCTTCAGTCGTTCTACTCCTTTTGTGTCCTTGCCTTGGTGGCGCTAGTTACTTCGCTACCAATTGTCTGGGATTCCGTCCAATGACGACAGCTTTGACAACGCCTTTGTTGACATTCTTGGAGGCCCGTTCCTGATCACCGATTTCCTCTTTGATACTGGTCTAGTTTCCAACCATGGGAAGCATTGTTCTTTCGCATCAGATTTTTGACTTAATTATCGTGACACCTCATACGACGTCTTCATGCTCTCTGTAGCTGCTCTCACTGGTTGATAAATGGAGAGCCGCCGTTTGTCTTCTTCCGGCGTGATTTGCTCTTTTAACCTGTGGTATGTATGCCAACGATTGGTTACAAGATCTTCTCTGCCGTTCTGTGTACTGGCCTGAAGCCGTTTATAAATAACTGGATAGGTCTATATCAGTGTGGCTTCAGGCCATGGAAGTCCACCATCGACCAGATTGTCACACTACGGCAGATCCTGGAAAAGACCCAAGAGATGCAGATCGGCACACACCACCTTTTTGTCGATTTCAAAGCCACAT
Source organism: Eristalis intricaria (assembly GCA_964034865.1). Taxonomy (NCBI): domain Eukaryota; kingdom Metazoa; phylum Arthropoda; class Insecta; order Diptera; family Syrphidae; genus Eristalis; species Eristalis intricaria. The sequence goes on along the minus strand of OZ035876.1, from coordinate 35,164,693 downwards.
GTGACAGCGTGCATAGGGACGAGCTATACAACGCCATGACTAGTTTTGACATTCCTGCCAAACTCGTCAGATTGTGCAGGATGACGATGGAGAACTCTAGCTGCTCCGTCAAGGTCGGTAACGAACTGCAGAGATCTTCAATGTCAAAAAAGGTTTTAGACAAGGCGACGCGCTGTCATGTGATTTCTTTAACATCATCCTGAAGAAGACCGTGAAAGACTGACACGTCAACACTAGAGGCAAGGTCTTCCAGAAGTCCGTACAACTACTGGCATACGCGGATGACATTGACGTGATTGGCAGAACACAGCGAGCCGTCAATGAGGCGTTTGCTGGCATTGAGGCGGAGGCGGCTAAAATGGGTCTAGCGGTGAATAAGGGCAAAACGAAGCATATGCTGTCATCAAGAAAGGACACACAACATCGACGTCTTGGACAGAGCGTCACAATGGGCAGCTATAACTTCGAGGTAGTCAAGGACTTCGTCTACCTCGGCTCACAAGTGAACAGTACGAACAACACCAGTACCGAGATTAAACGCAGAATTACTCTTGCCAATCGCTGTTTCTTTGGGCTCAAGCGGCAATTGAGTAGTAGAGTCCTCTCTCGAAGGAACAAGCTAACATTATATAACACCTTGATCATTCCTGTCCTGCTGTATGGTGTGGAGGAGTGGACAATCTCAAAAGCGGATGAAGAAGCACTTGGTCTTTTCGAGAGAAAAGTTCTGCGTTCAATCTTTGGTCCTGTTTGAGTTGACGGTCTCTTGAGGAGAAGATTCAACCACGAACTTTACGGGCTGCACAGCGACATGAGTCTAGTCAGGCGTCTTCGGATCCAATACCTAAGATGGCTAGGCCATGTAGAGCGTATGGACAACTCAGCTCCGTCCCGACGAGTCTTCGACTCCGAACCCGTGGGACAACGCCACAGAGGACGCCCTAGTTTAAGGTGGCGCACCCAGGTGGAGAAGGACCTCAACCAACTTGGCGTGCGACACTGGAGACAGCTAGCCAGAGACCGTGCTAGCTGGAGAGGCATGTTGGTTGAGGCCCAGGTTCACCTCGGACTGTAGCGCCAAATAAAGAAGACGATATGTCAACGATTGCATAAGATAATTTGCGACCCACTTTGACCCAAACTTTGTCTAGTGCTCTTTCTGAACACACTCTCCGTTGTTTCTGAATTCGTGTAGTCATTTCCTGTTGGTGCCCACACAAAAACGTTTTCAATACTGCGACGCACAGTGGTTCAAAAGCGGAAATAAAGACCAAAAATGAAATTTGGAATTCGGAGTTGTTGTATTTATTTTTTTTTTTTTTGATATATAACTGGTCTATGTTTTCCCAAAATTAGGGCAGGTAATATCAAGGGAAGTGCGAGATACTGAGCTCTGAAGTTACCTTTCGTTTAGTTTTGAGATTCATGTATTTTCTCGTAGTAACTCGTTGGCATTTTTAGACCATTTTATTCAAACCCAATTTCTTTAATAGATACTTTCTTATTCGATCTTCCAAAATAAAAAAAAAAAACAAAAATTGCGTGTTTTAGCTGGGTTAGACCAAGTGCACTAGAATCTATATTTTATTATTTTCTTCCCTTGAGCTGCAGATTTAGCGCTACAAACCGCCAACGAGTGGTTAACAGTTTTCGAAATCCACAGTGGCCCTAAATAACCGCATTATACAGAAAATATTTACAGAATTGAAGACAAAACAGAGAGAGCAAGTTAAAAATGCAGAAGATATAAAATAGAAGCAAAATAAATAAACCAAGCCAGAATAAATGTGAAAACAATGTACTACTGGACCCGAAGTATAATAAAAATAATAATAATAATATGGGTAGCGCTACAGTCCGAGGTGGACCTGGGCCTAGCTTCTCAGCAACCACTTGTGTTGTGCGTGCTATTGTTCTTTCACGCGTGGAAGGGACCCACAGTTTAATGCCGACTCCGAACGGCCAAGTTTGAGAAGCTTTTTCTAGACAGGAATACTCTTTGCGCATTGTCAGTGACTTGAAAGAGGTTTTTTTTTTTTTTTTTTTTTTTTTTTTTTTTTTTTTTTTTTTTTTTTATTTTTTTTTTTATTAGTGGCACAAATTTTACAATGTATTGCATACAATTAGTTATACAGAGATTTGGTTTACATCACCTTACTACTAAAATATTCATATAATCTTTATATAATTTATCACAGAAGTATTGGATTTTAGTCTGAAGGAAAAGCCACTTAAAAAACCTTCATGGCAAAAAAAAAATTCTAATTCCGTTGGAGGGAAGAGAGAAGTGGTTAGTCTTGATTTCAAATTTCTGACTAGAATGTTTTAGAAAACACAAAAAAGATTGACAATAAATAAATATGTTAATATAAATAAATAAATAATAAACAAATAAATAAGTAAATAAATAAATAATTAAGTATATAAATAAATAAATATATAAATAAATAAGTTAATAAATAAATAAATAAATAAATAAATAAATAAATAAATAAATAAATAAATAAATTAATTAATAAATAGATTAATAAATAAGTAAATAAATAAATATGTTAATATATTAAACAAATCAATATACAGATAGATAATAAACAGGTAAGTATTGCACTCATCCTGCAGCTAAGTTTGAAATCAAGACGTTTCCGGATGATAAAAGGGATTGATTATATTGGAGAAAAAGTTTTTCAACTCTAGCTGTGACCATTTCGATCTTGGCTATCTTATGAAGTTCCGTAGTCGAGAAAAACCAAGGCAGATTTAGAATCATTTTAAGGAGCTTATTTTGCGTTATTTGAAGTTTCCGCAGATGACTTATGGCGCACTTACCCCAGACAGGAGACCCATAGAACATGATCGGTTGGAAAATAGACTTAAAAATCAATATTTTGTTTTCATTGCTTAGTTTAGAATTCCTGCATATGAATGGATAGAGAATCTTTATCGTTACGTTTATCTTTTTGATAATTTCTTGAATATGCAGCCTAAAAGTTAACCTTTCATCTAAATGTACCCCAAGATATTTTCCACTCGGTTTCCACTCGATCGGAAAACCATTAAGTTGAAGGCTATTGCTTGGAAGTAAACAATGATGAGATTTTTTCATCCGAAAATTATATGCAGCGAAAATAGTTTGTGTTTTGCGTGCTTTTGTTCTTTCATGCTTCGAAGGGACCAAAAGTTTAATGCCGACTTCGAACGGCGAAGTTAAGGAAGCTTTTTGTAGACATGAATACTCTTTGAGCATTGTCAGAGACTTGAAAGAGGTGGAGCCGTGAATTATGATAGGTGGCAAATTCGGGTTTCGAACCTGGCACCCTCTGCGTAGGAGTCGACGCATTTACCCACTACGCCACGACGACCCACGGACCCGAAGTATTTAATCCAAATTAACTATGTCCAAGCTAAAGAGCCATTTTTTAAGATTTCTTCTAAACGCATCATTGATTCTTAGTGATCTGATGTAAAGAGGAAGCTTGTTAAATAACCGGCACGCTGTTACAGTAAACGAATTACGAAAAGCTGGTGTACGAAAGTTGGGAACAGAAACAAGATGCAACGAATCGACATTGACATTGATTGATTTCTTGGCTGATAATGGTTGGAAGGAATGCAACTAGAAAATAAAATGGATCCATGAACGGAGCTCTGAGATATTCCATTCCTAAAACTAGGATCTTAATAAAACACGCTTTTCCTGGATGTGTGTTTTAATGTTTATTGGACTGTAAATTCGTTGATAAGTAATCCGTTTCATCCAAATTTCTTTTTTTTTTAACCACGAAAAGATCATGTACAACATGTACTGTGTGTCAAATTTCATTAACATTGGTTCACGGATTGAAAAGTTTCCTCGCTTCCATACAAAGCGAACCACACAAGACGCCATGGCTGGCATTGCATTCCCATAGTCACTCCACAAGGGAGTCTGAGTCGGACCGATGCTAATCAGGATTCTCTTTATTCATTTGAGACTGTCTTCCATTATGTGATCCTACAGACCAAGACGGAGCTCTGTCTCAACCAACAAGCATCTCCAGCTGGCGCGAACTCTGGCTACCTGCCTTCAGCAATGCACACCTCATTGCTTGATGTCATTCTTCACTTCTGTCCCCCACTTTAGACGTAGTGGGTGACCTCTGTATACTCCGAGTCAAAGAGGCATTTCTTGCTCTCTCAGAGTTTCCTGACGAAAATGCTTCTCACTGCCAATAAAATTATTGAACACCACAAGAATCTTGTAAACGACGAGATACAAGACAAACATGGTCTCCACTGTTCACCTCATCCGACTTGACCTCCGAGCCCCGACTCCAGCCATCCATCGCACTTCCATGTAAACATCCCAAGCAGACAGACACACAGAAACAGTATTGTGTTTCGAATGAATTAGCCCGGCCAGACACCCGAGAGAGTTTCCCTCATCAGCCATCCATTGTCCGAGCAACGACTTCCTTCCCCCAACTCAATCATAACTCACTCCGGTGGCATTGCCATGCAAATCAGTCTCAGATCGCTTCCTTTTTGGAAAAGAATAAGGAAAACAAACGCAAAAGAACTCACCCCTTGTCGGCTGTGTCCACTCCGTTAACCCAGTTCTGTCGATACGTCGCAGCAAAGCCAACCACGATATTCCACAGCACCCCCCTCTGCAGAGACCAGAGAGTAAACAAATCCTTCATTGATATTCAAAATCATTTCCTGGTCGCTTGCTCCCTGCGGACAAGTGTTGTTAACCTCCCCAGCCCCCGCCAAGCAATGCCAAAGTCAGCCGCACGTACATCTTCGGGCGATGAAATAAGGAACAAAAAAAATGAAAACAAGAAAAACTATCGGGGGGCGGGTGGGCGGCGCGGCGTCACGTAGTAAAATCATCGACATTTGTTTAGCTCACTATGGCTGCGAAAACTTTCTCCTTTTGAATATATTTCCTCCCATTGAGTGCTTTGTTCCCCTTGGAGCATGGAGCTCCACCACCCCCACCATCGGTTCGTCGCCTGCTGTCTGCTGCAGATAATAAGGGAAAATTTATCGTCCACTGAAAGGTTGTTAGTACAAAGTCTCTCTCTCAGCCCCCTCCTTTGTCTTCATCGATTGCGAAGGAGCAGTGTGACAGAGAGCGAGGGAGAGAGAGTGGGAGAGTGGGGCGGTTTGAAGAAATAAAGGATATGCCAAGAAAACATTATTGGATTCATCCCCCCAGAGGGAGCAACACATTCCCTTTCACTTGCTCGCGCCAGGAACACAGGGCACCGGGTGTTTCTGATTCTCCCTCAACCACAGTACACTCACACGCCCACCTTACTGCCGCGCGTGCAATGCATCAACGGTGGGGACGGTGCTAGGGGTAGGTGGACAACTACACTGGAACACAACATCAACATCCGTTTCGTACTCGTGGAGGCGCTTAGCTTACAAGCAGGCGGTCGTGGGCCACAAATGCGATTCGATTGTTCCTTCTTCATTCATGACAAGGAAGCAGGAATACCTACAGAATAAGCAAACACATACCCACCACAGAAGCGTGGTGAAAAACCCACCCACACACAGCCCAATCGAACACGGATTAGACGGTGTGCCGACCGGCATTGTGTGCGTGGCCAGGACTTGTCCGCAAAGAGAGCGAGAGAGCGGAGAATGGACGGGCGTTTGTGTGTGCGTTTGTTGTTTGGATACATACCAGCAGAGCGAAACAAGGAAACGAAACTGTTTTTGGCTGTGTCTCGCGGAGCGGGTGGATGGCAGCCCGGTGAGAGCCTGTGGAAATGTATTCGAGTTGAATGGAATTTCTGGATATCGCTTCGTCCCCTTCGTGTCTGCTGAGTTTCTGTATTCATTTCGGAAGCATTGTGCAGGGTTCGTTGGGGGGCATGGCCCGGGGGAGGAAGAACAGCAGGAAGTGTACGTGAAGGCAGTTGTACTTGGGACGGTTTACGTTGTAACTTTACTCCAGACTATTTGGAGACGTGGACGTTTGGTGTTTGCCATGGAGATTGGATGTTATCAGGCTGGGAGATGTGATGGTGTCGGTGGATGACCCCAAACGACCAGGTGACAGAACCCATTCAGAAAGCCAGGGAGGCAAAGCACTTGGACCCTTTGTCATTAGTTTGACAGTGCAAACCAACCAACCTCGACTAAATTTTGCTTACAACGGCAGTTAAAGCTCTCACTGGTCACCATCATCTGAGGTACCTCTTTGTATGTGGTCATCGCACATGAATGTGGTCATCGTTGAAAGATAGCAGCCCGTTGTCCTAGAATGTGGATCCCAGGAATGCGCCTACATACTGATCAACACCCAGAGACTCACCCCACGGGATTGCCGGTTTCTAGGGGCTGCTTTGCACTTATGCTCTTTCCCCAGATATTGTCCCTGTGTTATTAATCTTTCCCAATGGCGTTTGCTCTGTACACATGCTACGAGCAGGCCTCTATCCGGAGTTGCTCGAACTTGCCAAGTCAGTCGTGTTCCCCGCAAAGCGCCTATATTTGATCATCACGCGCTCCGCATCCTTTTCTGTGCTTGGATACATTAAGGACGGTTATCTTGTCCACACTTGAAGAACTACTTTCGACAGACGGGTTGAGGCACCGCGCAAACAGAAGCTCCGTAAGGTGGTCGTTGCAGTCCCCTGGCCAAGGTTCAATGATTGGTATGAGCCTGTGGGTCCGTCTTCCTTTCGTAGAAGTCCGTCCACGGCTCTTGCCACAGCGCATTTGATCTAGACCTCTCCTGCACTTGTAGGAACTTTTTCTATTGACGGATTGCGGATTGCCGAAGGTACACCCTTTGCGATAATGTCTCTGGGGCCCGTACCGTCGACCACGAATTTTTTGTTTCATGCCAGAAAGGACATTTTTTTACACTTTTACAATACATATTTTGATCCAAATTTCGAGACTCGTATTTTCGGTCAAAAATGTCAATAATCCAAAATACTTTGATCCAAATTTTCACTTGCGGTTGCAATTATTGCTGCACAGTGCACACAACTTGGTAAAATTTTCATTGAAGGACTTGTCTTAAATTTGACTTCCTGGACGATTTAAGCCTGTTGGATCCAAATTTGGATCTTGATCAACTTTAGATAAGTCTTCCTTTTTAGACGTTCTTAGAGTAGATCCAGTTGGATCGACATCTTTTCTTCTTGTGAACTAAGTAAGCGGTCACCGTTGCGTAGAGGGTAAGTGCGCCGACCCCTACGCAGAGGGTGCCAGGTTCGATACCCGAATTTACCACCTTTGATAATTCACGGCTCCGCCTCTTTCGAGTCTCTGACAATGCTCAAAGAGTACTCCTGTCTAGAAAAAGCTTCTCAATTTCGCCGTTCGAAGTCGGCATTAAACTGTAGGTCCCTTCCACGCGTGAGAGAACAATAGCACGCACAACACGAGTGGTTGCTGAGAAGCTTAGGCCCAGGTCCGCCTCGGACTGTCGCGCCACCCATATTATTATTATTATTATCAACTAAGTAAGCATCCTCATACGAAATTGTGTGTGCAAGTTGATTTTGACTTTGTCGCTCTACTCGTAAATGTATATTGGGAATGGCCAACAGAAGGTACATTCAACCACAAAAATGGATGAAAATGTTTCATATGTATATGTCGCCAGAAAACCGTCAGTATGGTTCTTAAAATTGTAATAGTGGCAAAAACTTAGAGGAGCAAAATATAACGTATACGCCATCGACAAGAAATAAATCCTATTTAAAATGTTATGTATACGCCTCCGAAAAATGTTCCACATACGCCACCGCCTCCAATTCTAACATATTCAAACTATTCTACAATCTGATGCATTTTGGGATTCCGAAATAAAATAGAAATTAAAGACATTTATTATTCATATCAATACATTGATTAGATGTTGCATTATGCAGATCAGAGACATCTCTCAAATAACAGCCACGGGAGTTCTTGGAGGACTTAATTGTAAATTTCGAATGCTTTTTGACACGTAGTAGGCAACAACTTGTATTTTTCCACTGAATAAGGTATCAGTACTTGTGAATTGCGTCCATATGCACAATGACTATACAATGAAGAATTTAAAGGCCACAGATCACACGATCCTGGTGATCAGTTTTTCTTCTTCATTTTCTAAGAATGCCATAGTCTGGAAGTGAAACGTGGGTCTTAACCAACAAGTCACTGTCCAGCTGCGTCTACTTACGCACGCTAAGTCGGCTGAGGGCCGACTGGTAAATTTACTGCCCGCTAGTCAAGAATTGTATGTGTTCGGTTATCGGAACAATCTCAAGAGTAACCTACGTCAAAAGCTTTTCAAGACAATGCTTAGAAGGGTATTTATTGGTGATCTAAATTTCGTTAGATTTTTTGTTTATGACCCGCTGTTCCTATAGTTTTTGAGATACAGTGGTGGTCCAGTATAACGAATGCCTATATAACGAATGATCGATAATCAAGATCACAATAACGTACACAAAAAGGACATAAAGAAACTTCCTTGAAGCCGACGCATGCCTACACAATGTTTTCGATATTGCAAGTTTTGTTTTCATGACTCGGATGACATTGACGTGATTGGTCGAACACAGCGAGCCGTCAATGAAGCTGAAGTTTGCTGGTATTGAAGCGGAGGCGGCCAAAATGGGTTTAGCGGTGACTGAGGGCAAAACGAAGTATATGCTGTCATCGAGAAAGGACACACAACATAGACGACTTGGCCAAAACGTCACCATAGGCAGATATAACTTCGAGGTAGTCAAGGACTTCGTCTACCTCGGCTCGCAAGTGAACAGTACGTACGAACAACACCAGTACCGAAATTAAACGCAGAATTACTCTTGCCAATCGCTGTTTCTTTGCGCTCAAGAGGCAATTGAGTAGTAGAGTCCTCTCTCGAAGGACCAAGCTAACATTATATAACATCTTGATCATCCCTGTTCTGTTCTATGGTGCGGAGGCATGGACAATCTCAAAAGCTGATGAAGAAGCACTTGGTCTTTTCGAGAGAAAAGTTTTGCGTTCAATCGTTGGTCCTGTCTGCGTTGGTGGTTATTGGATTGGAGAAGAAGATTAAACCACGAACTGTGAGGGCTGTACAGCGACATAAGTAAAGTCAGGCGTCTTCAGCTTCAGCAAATGGTTAGGTCATGTAGAGCGTATGGACAACTCAGCTCCGGCCCGATGAGACCTCAACTCCGAACCCGAAGGACAACGGAATAGAGGACCCCCACGGAATCGATGGCGCATCCAGGTGGAGAAGGACCTCAGCTTGGTGTGCGCAGTTGGAGACAGCGGGCTAAGGATCGTGCCGGCTGGAGAGGCTTACTGGTTAAGGCCCAGGTCCACCCCGGACTGTAGCGCCACCAGAAGAAGAATAAGAAGAAGTTTCGTTTTGGTGAGTATTTCTGTTTGTTTAGTCTGCCGAACGTATACTTTGTCTATATACATCTGTTGGTATGCACATCTCTTAGTTTGGAGTAAGAACGAGCGGCTGAATCGATGAGATTTTTTCATCCGAAAATTATATGCAGCGAAAATAGTTTGTGTTTTGCGTGCTATTGTTCTTTCATGCTTAGAAGGGACCAAAAGTTTAATGCCGACTTCGAACGGCGAAGTTAAGGAAGCTTTTTGTAGACATGAATACTCTTTGAGCATTTTCAGAGACTCGAAAGAGGTGGAGCCGTGAATTATGCTAGGCGGTAAATTCGGGTATCGAACCTGGCACTCTCTGCGTAGGAGTCGACGCACTTACCCACTACACCACGGCGACTGCGACTGCGACTGCACATGTTTCTCAAAAACCTGAGGGATACAAATAATGAATCTTGTCGCTGAAGATCGTCAAAGAAAGGTGAACACCCAAAAAATCGGAACAGGCATTGTACAATTGTTTATTTTCCAAAGCGAGAGCCACTTTTCCATTAATGGTCACATTCTGAAAACCAAGGCTATGGAATAAAAAGATATTTGTCTTAAGAAGATTTCAGGAAAAAAGCAGTTCACGAAAGCAAACGCTTATTAAGGAGGTTTATATATACTCTTTTATTTGAATCTAAAAAAATGTAAAAATTAACAAATGAAATAAACATTTTAATGTTATGAGTAGAAACAATATTCTTTAAAATAGTTATTATAATCTTTATTCACTCTGAAATCAATCACTTCGACTATCCTGATACAGAGTCACCATCAGAATGCCGGCTCTTCTTCGTTTACTCTCTTTACTTCTCTCTCTCTCTTCTTCAGTGTTGCCACTTGCTTCATCTTGCGTTACAATTCGCACATTTATTTAACGATTA